>CBVK0103714416.1:0-30447 GCA_900067695.1 Picea abies
GCAGACTTGAAGTCCCATTTTGCACTTGCCAAAGCCAAAAAATCATATTTTTCCACATATACGCGCCCTACGAGTTAGACAACATGCGTATACATAGGTTTCACCACTACAACCCACGTACATCGAGTTTGGTGCTCAAAATTAAAAATTGTGTCGGTTTTCCATGTCACGTCATGAGATCCATGACCCTTGACCTTCCATATACTGGAAACGTTCTGAGTCGACCCTTCAGTTCCATTTGAAGGCTATAAATCAAGCCATATCCAAGTCGTGGAAGAGGAGAGAATTCAACTTTTGAGAGTTTTTGTAGGATAAATCGGTAAATGCGGACATAAACTAATCTCCCTAGATCCACCTAGATCTAGAACAAAACAAGACAGGACATGATGCTTTCCCTAAGTTACAATCATTGAATTTACTACCAAAGAAGGAATGGATGGCATACCTTAATATATCGCTTCCTTATATCTCTATTGTCCCTGCTTTGCTCCGGTGCTCTTGTGAAATCAGATCTGCAATGACACAAACCAACCAAAGTGAAAACAACAATAGTAGATTCATTGAAAACTTAAACATGTGATCAAGGAGACATGCAATAAAATGAGAATTATTTTATGAGAAAGAAACATGACACTATATTATATAATGTGGAAGAAAGATACAACCAGATGCCTTGATGTCGTCAGGTTCCTTCCAACAGTTCCTTGCTTCCCACACACTTCTTGCTCCAAGGATTCTGAGACAATGGATATGATAGCTACTCACAATATATCTTGACAAAGCAAAGCTCAAAGCCAACCTAACCAAGCTAACAATCTCAAGCCAAATTCAACTAACTTTCTCCATGAGAGCTCCTCTCTTTTTATAAGATGAAGAGGATAAGGTGAGGAGGTTAGGATGATCCCACTAAATCATGAAAGAAAGTAAAATCCAAACCATTCGGAGGCCACCTCACCATATAAGCTTCTCCTTATAGAAGCATCGAGAAAATGCTAATTTTTCCCACGTACAAGAGGTCGCCGCACCCTAGCTATAGTGAAACCTGCGGAAAGTCCACACCTTAGCTATAGAGAAACCTGTGGAAATCAGGCATTTCCACATCTTGTGTATATAGTAACCTGCAGAAATCCTCCAAAATAGGGTTTTTACAAAGGAAAATACAACTTCTCTCAGGGAAAGTTCTTCTCCCTTCTTTCTTTAGGAATTTAGGTCACTGACCTCTCTGAAGGCAACATATAGGTTTACATAATTAACGGTCATAAGGGTGATGAAAATAATGTGTAACAAGAGAAAAGACACTCTAGAGAAATTTTCACTTCACATTGAGTTTGCATCCCTTTATCCTTTAAAGTTTGAACTCATTGTTCAGCCCCCAAGCTCTTCCTTCTTTGATGAAGAACCTCATTGTCTCATTTATATGAGCTTACCTTTGGTGGAGGATTGAAGTGGTGGAGGCCCAGCTGGAAGGGACTTAGTTTCTCAGTTCTGAGATGTTCCGACATAGAATTTTGTCAGCTATCTACTTATGATGATTATTTTAATAGAAACACTCTTTTCTCATCCAATTGATATCTTGCAAATATTTGAATTATTATTCCATGGGCGTATTTGTCATGTATGTTAATGGATTATGTTATTTTATATGATAACATTATATATTATCACCATATGCTTGCGTATCTTGGTTGTTGAGGACAATTTGCAGGTATAAAGCTTTGAGTTGCGTGCTCAATGGTCTTCATCGAACGTTCGGACGAGGTAGGATCTTGATCTTATCTTGTTAGCATTTTTATTCACATAGCATACTTGGGATTAGATTTGATTTATGTAGTCATTTCATATGTTGTGGTTTACACCATGCCATAAAGATATTTTCCTCATAATAGAATTGATGACCATATTGGGGATTAATCTTTTGTTTCTAGGTTTGGAGTGTTTTTCTCCTTGACTCTCTCTCTCTCAGCTTGAGTTACCTTCTCACCCGATTTCTTGAAAACCTACTTTTACTTTGCATATGAGTTTATTAGTCTTATCCTTTCCCTGGAAGTGTTTTACTACATATACGCGGGTTTTCCCTTGATAGACGTGTACATACGTGTTATGTCCTTCTATAGGGCACACACATACGCGAGTTTTTCTCAAACAGTTGTGTACATCAACCTTTTGGTGTCCTGGTTGAGTTAGGTGTTTTCTAGGTGAGTTTGGATGTTTGTTGAGTCTTCTTGGGTCTCTGTCCTAACTATTGAGTGCTTACAGAGTGATAGGAAACCTTCTTTTTGTTGAATTTTTAGGCGGTATTCTTTCTTATCATATTTTTCATTGGTTGTCCTTACATATTAGTCTGAGTGTTTGCTTCTTGGTATCATGCTTGGCTCTTTTTTCTTACAGTAGGGTTTGTATATCAAGTTTATATTCAATCCTTGCATTTTCGTTTCTTTATATCGAAAATACAAAAAAAAATTGCTCATTTTTGCATTATGGCATTTTCTCTTTTGGGTTCTTAGTATTGGTCTCGATACATATGGAAATATTTCATTTTATTGAAATTGTAGAAGTTGAATTGAAAATTGCATTTTAAAAGCTTACCATCTTTTCAGAATTTAAGATTAGGACTTAGCACTATGTTTATATTCATTTCTTTGATACGCGAGTCATAATATCATCAGTTTCACAACCACTTCTCTTGAGTAAACAAAGCCATTAAAATTAATGTTGATTAAATTAAATTGATTAGAAACTATTTTATTTTTCAGAGTACACAAACAAGCATAGGATATAGGGCATTGGAATAGGATTTTGTGAGTAAACTTCTCCAAGGCTATTAAACTAAACATATGTGTTTGACCAGGGAGTGGTGAAATCCATTGTGTAATTAGTGACATCAAGAAGCTTCGCTCACACCGGAGTTAAGCACGAGGCCATGCGAAGTTGGTTGCAGAGATAGCCCTATAATACCTTCTTAGCGTCAGAGATATTTCTAGGGATCTATTTGTATTTGGGGGTCTTTCTAGTACCTTTACCTCAGTGAGAGGCAATTCTTTCAAGATTTTGGGCTTTGTTACCCTGCCCATATGGTGGACCTGACTTACGACTATTCACCTGTGCATTGGTTATATCGTGGTGGCTCTATTTGCTTGAAATAGGTAGCCACATAGGTTACTTGCAGGGGTTATTTTGCAAGTACCCTGAGTTAGATAAGGGTCAGACAACACACAACCTTTATGGAGGATTACCTCTCTGGGGGGGATCTGACTGACTACGTTGTTAAGACCACGAGGGCCCTTATAACTGATTTTGATACCTCCAATATTTTGAAGGGAGTCTCAAGACCTCTTGGGAAAGGTTTATATACTCTAGTGAGGGAGGCCCCTTTTCAGCTGTTATATCATGTCTGTATGCATTTGGGATTTTTTTGTTTATTTTGGTGTGCTCTTTGATTGTTAGTTGGCCCTAGGATTTGGTTTTATATCTTGAGTATTGAGTCATTGTGGAGCCAGATCAACTTCCTCGTAGGTCTCATTGTTTGTTAAAGTTACCACCGCATCTTGAGTCTTTTTCTTCTAAAAGACATAAAGTTACTAAACGTGGTACACATACCTCCACCTACCAAACTTGTGATTATACAATTATGAGTACTGAGTTGAGTTCGAAAGACACTGTGAGTCCCTCGACTCCTATACCTTATGTGTTTAATGGGAATCCTTCGACTCCTTCAACTGTTATGGTTGTAGTGTCGTAGGTTTCCATCCTTACTCCTATCTGGCCTGTGGTTGCTACTCAACCCATAGTAATGAACCCTTTCAGGTCTCTTTTTGGTACGCCTGGATACAATTCTTAGTCCATACCTTCGGTCTCTAACTCTTTCTCTTTTGGTATGCCAAATATGACATCACAACTTTCATCCTCCATTCCAACGAATAATGCAAATCCTAGTCTTGGACCTAGAGGCATGGCTCCTCCGCATACTCCTCTTTTGTTTGGTGGAGCTCATATTCCCCAAATGAATCTTATAGTTGGAAGCCAACCTCCTTTTCCTATTGAGTCTAATATCAGTCTCAATGCTTCTGGATGGAGTACTCAACCGGACAGACAAGCTACTTCTTATATTTCATCCTTTCTCCCTTCCTCCTCCACACTGATTCCAACACACACATTTTTTATGACGAATCCACCTCTAACCTCTAGATTTCCACCCGAAGGGATTCAGTCTCATGCTATGAAAAACCCCTAGCCTAGAGCCACTCCAGTTGGGGGGAATGTTTATAACTCTCATTATGTCGTCCATATAGGTATGGTTCCCATACAACCTCTTATGAATCAATTTGGAGGAGGATATTACCTTATCAGACAGGGCCATGGTGTATACTAGAACCCTAGATGGTCTACAATCCCCCAACACCAATCTTTCCAGGGAGCATGGGCTAAAATGCTGGAACCCCGAATCCTTTTTCTAGCCATGCTTAATTTTTCATATTTGTAGAGATTAATGAATGACCTAGTGCGTTACTATCCATCATGTCCCCTCGTCCCCACCAAGATTCCTTCGAACATCCCAAAATTTGAGGGCAATACTCGCGAGGATCCAGGTGATCATGTTACTAATTTTCATCTTTGGTGCTCATCCAATTCTCTTAATGACGATTCTATTTGTTTGAGACTGTTTCAATGCACCCTCATGGGGGTTGCAATGAAATGGTACATTGAACTACCAGGGGGAACATACATAAATTTTAATCAGATGGTTTTGGTCTTTTTCAACCACTTCCAGTTGTTGGTTTGTTATGATGACGTCATAGAATTTTTTTCCACCTTTCGCCAAGATAAGGCCACGCATATCTCAGACCATATCCAAGAGTGGAATAGATGAAAGAGGTTTATTAAAGCCTACATTCCTCCTGATTTCCTATTGAAATGGTTCCTTAAGTCATTATTGCCTTATATTTCAAAGGATGTTTCTACATCCAGAGTAACATTTGAGGGAGAAGATATTTTCAAAGACCAACAATTGGACCTCATATATGCTCAATCTTGGATGTTATATGAAATTCTTCCTGACGCTCCGTAGTTGAATTATGATCCTATAAAAATCATGGGCCTCGTGCCAATGGAATCATAGGATCTGCAAATGCTAAGTCTACAGACTTGGGGACGATCTAGTTGAAGGATTTTTCTCTAAGCCAGTTTGTAGCAAGACAAGCTTCATCTTCGTCCTCTGCTTCAAATCAGTCGGCGAATGTGCATTTTGTAAATTCGTCGACCAACCCAAATGGTAACCATAAACCAGGAGGGAATAGAAATAAAGGACGAGGTAATAATCATAAGGGTGGGAGAAATAATAACAAATCCAATGAAAACACTAACAATGATAGATTGAATAATAATGTTGGTGAGGGCAAGAAAGAAAAATGGAAGGTGAAGTTTCCTTGTAAACTTTGTAAAGATTATCACCTTACTCACCTATGCCCCAAACTTGAGGAAGCCTCGAGGCTCTTATCTCAACCACCCACTGTGTTGACCAATCCATTTTCACATAATCAACTCATGGCTTTAGGGTCCTCCAACACCAAAAATGCGTCGAGTGGGAATCAAAACCCCTCGACACATGAAGGTGACCATCTATGTGTTAATATGGTCAAGTCTCATATTAATGTAGCCACTCGATCTTGTTATTACGGTTCTTCACATACTGTTACAGGTCTAGAGTCTCCCCCTCCTTTGAAAATACCTTTGTAGATCGAAAATCCAGAGCCTTTGGATTGTATTATGAAAGGAGTATTGAAACGATCTACCCACAATCCTAATGCCAGAGCTTCCCAGAACTATTCGATTGTCAAAGATCTTGGTCAAACCCCTCGTGTGATGTCATCTTTGGAGGTCCTCCAGACGTGTCCTTCACAGAGGAATGCCTTGTTATCTACATTAGGACCTCTATACCCGTGTGGCTCGAAGTTTATTAAGTTTGACATCATGGATGTTAAGACTCACTTCCCTTAACATGTGGCCTTTCAAATCCATGTGGAGTACACAAAATATAACATGAAACACACTGTAATTGATGAAGGCGCTGCAACATGTGTGATGTCCCTAACCTGTTGGAAAACCATTGGATCTCTGAATCTATCCCAATCTATGATTATGTTGATTGCATTTGATGGTCATTATTTTTGACCCCACAAAATTTTTCCTTCTTTTCTGGTCCAGTTAGGTTGATTTCGAGGTGGAGGTTGATGTCAAGGTGGTTGATGCACCCCTTGACTATAATTTATTACTAGGGCATAATTGGATTTATTCCATGACCGCAGTCATGTCGTCTGTTTTTCACACTTTATGTTTCCCTCACAAAGGGAAAATAGTGACGATTTATCAATTGTCCTTTGCACATGCTAGTCCTAATGCATCAGTTAGACCTTCGATCCCAGTGATAAAAAATTCTTAGCCGACAACTAAGGATATTGGTGTTGAAATGTATTCCTCTCTCACGGGTACCTTTGATTTCGTGGAACCAATTCATCACATTTATTCCATGTCCAGTAGGTATTCGTCGTCAGTGAGTTTCGTTCATTCCCGTACTTCGTATTTCAACGACCCTTGGACCCTACCTTCCCTGATCATGTCTTGCGAAGGTTAGTGACATATTGGGATGGAAATTCCACTGTCAGTGGAAGGGGTTGCATATCAAGCTATTATTAACACTACTACTGACCCAGATCCTATCTCCTCGTAGACAGACGAGGAGGATCCGGTTCTAGAGCCCGTATGGGCCACCCATTCGTCTTGTTCACATGATTTCCTTGATGATACTTTACCTTCGGATGAATCCATTTTAGAGGCCATGAATGGTATCGATAGGCCATGGGAAGATATGCATCATCGCTCTTAATTCCTCCCAGAACTTGTTAGGATTGAATGGGGTGACTTTATATCTACCTTGAGTGAGATGGTTGGTCACGATGTGGTTCCACTAGATACGCATGGGATTTATGCCGAAGGAAACATGGTGAATATTTATCCTACTGTCATGATCAACATCTCTCGAATTCCTGGAAAAATTGAAAATGTATATATCGGTGCAGATTGTTCTCCGTAGGAAATTCATATCTACATCGATCTCTTCAAATAATTTCATGACATATTCACTTGGTTGCACGAAGAGATGTTAGGGATTGATCCTAGCATTGTCGAACATGAGATCAATACTTATCCGGATGCTAGATTTGTTCGACAATGTCTTAGAGTTGTGAATCCTAGGAAGGCCCTTGCTATTAAGGCAGAGGTAGAAAAACTACTTAATGTTGGTTTCATCTACTCGGTTCCCTTGACCGAATGGGTGTCTAACATCTTTCCAGTGAATATTAAACAAGGAAACATCTGTGTGTGTATGGAGTTTCAAGACATGAACAAGGATTGTCCTAAAGACAACATCTTGACTCCTTTCATTGACCAAATTCTTGATGAGTGTGCGAGAAGTGAAGTTTTCTCTTTTATGAATAGATTTTCAGGATATAATCAAATTCAGATCAAACCCGAGGATCAACGCAAGACAACATTTATTTGTCCTTCGGGTACTTTTGCATATTGGAAAATGCCTTTCGGCCTTAAAAACACCAGAGAAAAATTCCAACGCACCATGACCTTTTCTTTTCATGATCTCAAACACATAGTTGAAGCTTACCTTGGTGATCTCGATGCTCACTCTTGCAAGAGAGTAAATCACTCTACTCATATTCAACTAGTATTTGAGATATGTCATTATTATCACATATGTTTAAACCCTCACAAGTGCATCTTTTGCGTTATATCTAGCCATCTTTTAAGATTCTTAGTCTCTGAGCATGGGATCATGGTGATTCCTATGAAGGTTGAGGCAATACTTCGATTTCCTCCCCCATGCAAAGTTCATCAACTTTAGGGTTTACAGGGGAAGGATCACTTCTTGCATCGATTCATAGTGAAATATTCCAATTTAACTAAGGGTTTCATGCATCTGTTGAATAAGGACACTCTTTTTATGTAGGATGAGCGAGCCCAGGAATCCTTCGATGATCTTAATAAATCCTTGGTATCGACGCTTATGCTGAAGCCTCTGGACTACTATAGATATTATTTTATTCATATCAATGTGTCTGAAGGGACGGTTGGTATGGTTTTGGTTTAGGAGGATGATGAGATCCATGAGCACATTGTCTACTATCTTATTCAAAACTTATTCGATCCTGAACTTAAATACTCTCATGTTAAGAAACTAGCCTTGGTTGTCATACATGTGGTTCAAAGATTACGAAATTATATATTTCTTTGCAAAACTACCATAGTTGTTGATATCAATCCATTTCAATACATCCTTACTAGGCATATCATAGGGGGAAAACACAATAAGTGGATTGTTATTTTTCAAGAATTTGATCTCGATTTTGCTTCAATGAAGTCTAAGAAATTGCTAGTTTTTTCTGAGTTGATATCAGACTTCCCTCGACTAGATGAGGATGTTATTCATAACATTCGTTCGTAGATGAACATATTTTCCTTATCTCATATTTGGACCCTTGGTATGGAGACATTCCGTTTGATCTTCAAACATTGAAGTTACCCCAACATCTTTTGAGAGACGATCGACGACGTATACGACATCTAGCTAATAAATACCTTATCTTCGACCACACTTTGTATCGTCGAGTAGTGGATAATATCTTGCATCGTTTCTTGATTCATGAGGAAGATGAGTTGGTTCTTAGTGACTGTCACAATGGGGCTTGTGGTGGTCATCTATTGTGCTTCTGACAACCCCAAAAGTATTGTGAGTTGGTTATTTTTTACCGCCAATTTTTAAAGATTGTGTTGAAACAATCAAGAAGTGTCACCTTTTCCAGGTGTTCACTAAAAAATGTGCTCGCATCCAACCCATCTTCACCTAGCCATCATCGTTGGTCCCTTGACCAAGTGGGGGGTAGATTTTATGGATTATAACCCAACTTCATTTGGGGGGCATCACCATATTATCATGGTCGTGGATTACTTCACTAAGTGGGAAGAGGCCATCCCTATCATTAAATCCATTGGTAAGACTGCAACATTCTTCGTATTCAACCAAATTATATCCCGATTCAAAATCCCAAAGGAGATTGTCACTGATCATGGCAGTCATTTTCAAAATGAAATGGTGAAGGAGTTAGCATCATAAATGGGGTTCAAGCACGGTCATTCTTCCCCTTATTATCCCTAGGCAAATGGACAAGTAAAGGTTGTGAATAAATATCTCAAGACCATCTTGCAAAACACTGTCAGCCAGAGTAGTTATGGATGGCATCTAATGATTTACCCTATGCTTTGGGCATATCGAACCTCGGTTAAGACTTCCATCGGTTTTTCTCCTTTTCAGTTAGTACACGGTGTGGATTCGATCCTTTCAATTGAATATGAAATCCCTTCCATTAAACTGGAAATTGAGCGCCTACTTGACACATCCGATCTTGAAGAATGCCTCGTACACCTAGAGAACCTAGATGAGTAGCATCGAGATGCCTCTATGGCTATTGAAGAAAATAAAAGATGTATTAAGGTTCAGTATGATAGGTATGTTTGTCTTCGAAAGTACATTGAGGGTGACTTGGTCCTCTTGTATGACCAAGCCAAAGAACCGTTGGGGGAAGGAAAGTTTAACCGCATGTGGCACAATCCTTATATCATGTGACGTGTTTTAGAAAAATAAGCCTATGAATTGGATGATTATGAAGGGAATATGTTGGATGAGCCCATAAATGGGATCTACCTGAAAATATATTACGCTTGATCCCTCAAGCTTGGGTGTGAATCTTTGTATACTAGTGTATCTTAGTGTATATATATATATTTTCCTTTGTGTCATTGATTTGCTTACTAGGTTTTCCCTTGGTTGGAAGATGTCAACGGAGTCTTCAATTTACATAGGATTCTCAGACAGTTCCAGTCTTCATACACAGAACATGGCTTTTGCCGTGTGGGTCATTTACTCACCCGAGGGCCAACTGGTGTCTTCAAGTGGCATTTGTCTAGAGCCATCAACGAATAATGTTGCTGAGTATAGCATCGTTATAGAAATATTAAGTGACACCATTTCACATGGTGTTCTATCTTTAGAGGTTCGCCTAGACTCCCAATTAGTCGTATGTCAGTTAAATGATAGTTACTGTGTGTGAAACCATACTCTACTCCAACTATTCCTATGGGTACGACTTTTGGAATGATACTTTGATTTTATTACTTATAATCACATACCAAGAAGTTCTAATTATGTATCTGATGCATATGCTAATTATATTTTAGATTGGAATTTGTCACATAACTAAAGTAAATAAAACAAATTCATCAATGTACACATTGTAACATATATAAGTAAATCCGAGGACCAAAATTTTATATTTCATATTTTCAAAAATTATGGTGTCACAATATGAAATGGGGCTCACACCCTCAAAATACATATATGTCCGGTATATATATGACCATGGAATATATGCCTATGGCGCTAGATGATTATCATGATAGCACAATACAATGTTTGAGAGACACCGAAAGAGTCACACCCACGCATGGGGCACACCCACCACCTGTCGTTGGATAGCCTCTGGCATAACCTCCACCTAAACCATAGGAATCATGTGCATCAATCGAGAAAATCCCCCCTACACATTTTGTAGCACTCTATCAGCGTCTCCTCCCACATGCTCATCTCTCTGGTTCCTCTGTCGATGTCATGGGAATCCATCTGGTCATCGCATACCTACATCTGCATGACAAAGTAATTGTTAATACTTTATACCACACAAAAATATTTGTGTTCTTTTATTCTTTTTTAAAAACACAAAAAAATGAAATATACAAAAAGTTTTCTTACCAATATCATCGTAGGCGAATTCTGGTGGTAGAGGCTTATATGGATCCCCTATGTATTTGATCCTAGCATAGGGGTAGTCGTCAATGGCTATAACCTATCGATTCCACCAGAAAAAGAACTCATCGCTGTAGGGGGTTGGCACCCTACCACCTCCTAACTACCTCATCACATTGGTCCATCATTACATGGATGGATCGCGTGGTCCTTGTGGAATGATCTCCACTCTAGGGCTCAAACTTGGAACCTGCTCAAAGAAGAAACTACATAAGATGGATGCAAAATTAAAGTTTCTCTTTCTCCCCTGTTTGCAATCTGTTAGCTGACTCTTCATGTTAGTCAACAATGAGGTACACCAGTCATAAAAAGTTGGTCATAAACACTCCATTGTGTCAAACATGAGTGGCCTTGAAGATTGGTGCAACAAGGCCGACCCAGAGATTCGTTTAAGAACAAGAATGACGATCTTTAAGCTCAATTTTTCTATCACCTTGATGGGGAGTTGACTCCCTACTTTATTTGTTCCTGCAACACAATGGGTGGAAATGTAATCCTCTATGTTCATACCACCCCAAGCCCCCCATGCTTTGAGATTCACCACCTCCCCTTGGCGAGACAATCCTGTGATAAAATATATGTCATCTACTTCAATCCTCAATGGTTTCCCATCAAGATTGAAGGCCTCTATCTCCATATCCCAATAGTTTTTGGGCATTTTGAGTAACCTCACTTGAGCCCTCATTCCTTTGAGAGCCCAAAATTTATAAAGGCCACATCTTTTAGGAGCTAGTTGGGCCATAGAGAGATTTTCCTCATAACAATGTGTAAGTGTGTAATGCAAGTTTTTGACAGTTCAATAACACATTTTTCGGAGAGAATATGTGAGTTGGAAGGAAAAGTAGAAAAAAATGTAAAAAGAGGGTTTTTGGCAGCAAAGACGGCCCCAGGGCCACTCTGTTTCTGTGTAATGGAGTTAAGTTTCCTACTGTACTTCCATGTTTGATCAAAATTTTGTTGTCCAAGGTCTATGAGGTGGCCATTGAATCTTCATTACAGTACGCACCCAAGCTTTCCAAGAAGACGAGCATCAAGAGTTAGCTCAAAGTCAAAAGAGATGAATTATGCGCGGTAAGAGTAATGAGTGATGATTTTGAGGGTCGGGTTAGGGTTATGATTATGCGAGATCTATGGCTAGGTTTTCTAGCTGCATCCCTATTTTCTTCTTGGTGAAGGCGGTGTGCAGGTAGAGCGGGTGGGAAGCTGGGTAGGCGAGAAGGTTTCGGTTGGTGCTAGTGGAGGATATGGGTGGCGACATTGCAGGAATCTGGGTGGAGTGCCTTTGTATGGGTGCTAGAGGACCTATCTACAGGCTACGACTAGTTCTTTTTTTGGCATTTGGCTGGAGGTAGGCGAATATTTTTCCTGAGGTCGGGATGGGGATGTAGAGGGCCTTGTTTAGTGGTGATGGAGGATCGGGTGGTGGTAGGATAGGTAGCCAAGTGGAGTGCCAGTGTATGGGCGTGAGGGGCCTATTTGCGGGTGGCTAGTTTTACCGTGGTTGATGTTACAGGGCTGAGGAGACTGCATGGAACTGCTTTTTCTTCCGAAGCATTTTCCTGAGCCACACTTTGCCTAGTTTTTGGGGTGGTGGTGGCTTCGGGATATTTGTTTGCATCCAGTTTCTTGGTTTTTTCTTTAGTTCTTTGGACTCTCTTGACTTCTCCCTTTTGGCTTGAAGAGGGTTAGGACTAGAGATTTGAGGTCCTTTTTGGGGGCGTGCGATGATTTGGTTTTCCACTTTGAGGTCATGTTGGGGCATGCGATGTTGGACAATTACTTCGAGGTCCTTTGAGGGCATGCGACTACTGGTTTAGCTTCTTTATCAGGTTTCCGTTGGGTATTTTTGCCCTGTTTTTTGTTTCACTTGTTTGCAACCTACGTGTTGGGATGTGTTATGTACTTGTTTGCTTATTTTGTGAATGATTGTTGGAGTAGTACTGCTATGGACTTTTGTGGGGTCTTGAAGATGTTAAAATTATATTTTCACTAATATAATGAGCTAATTTTCTGTTGAAAAAAAAAGAGTTAGCTCAAATGCGAGGATTGCAAAATGTAGGCCTTATTTCCTTTGACTAGGGTGCATTTTATTAGCAGGGATGCAGTGTTAGGGTCCTAACCCACACATAGGTAGAACAATATATTCAGATGTAATAAAGGTCAATATTAATAAGGCCTTGCAATAAAATAGAATAAGTCGAATGTAAGAAGGCCTAATAGAAGCTTCCGCTTCTAGAAGGATCTTCCTCTAGATGTTTCTTTTGATAGATATATTTAGTATAAATAGGATTCGAGGGTATGAGAACCCTAGCTTGGATATTTTTGTAATAAATATCTACTCGACTGGAGGTTTCCCCCTCGAAGAGGACCGTGAACATTGCTCTCAGAATCAAAGTGCTATTTCTGTTGTTATTCTTATATCATTTCAGTTTTATTGTGGTGATTGTTCTGGTTATATTACTGTTACTATGCCATTTCTAGCATTTTATTTCTATTTTGCATACTTTTTATATCTAGTATATTACATGCAAACTTTCTCTTTGATGGGTTTGGGATTTTAACACCATAGCTTGAGAATGAATTTTGAAAGAAACTTTTAAAGTGCTTCTTGCATTCAGCATGGTACTAGACATTCATTGGTAGGGATTTTTATTTGTTTTATTTTGATAATTGATATTGTTGTTTACTGAAGAATTCCTATGAGATTACTTCGTGGGGTTGGTATTCATTTTCTTTCAATTGATCGTAAACTTGACATGCATCCATTGATGCAAGTATTTTGGCAAAGGTTTAGGAATGCGGCGACAGTAGCAAGGTAACTCGTTCACATGGTGAAAAAGACAAGTTATTTAGGTTGCGCGAGTAAGGAGAAATGAAACTATGGTGATGCATGATCCAAGGTAAGGCTAGTCATTATTATTTCCACTGATTTTTATTTAGGCCTCTATCTCATTTTGAATTTGGGGGAGATGATTCATTATCCACCCATTTATCATTATTGGCATTTTTATTACCTTTCCCAATTATGATAGGTAGTGGTAATAGGGCCATCTTCATATAATCGTAACAATTGCACAGTTAAAGCATGAAATGTGATTCTCACATTTATTATCATTGTTGTGGCTTTCATAATTTGTGATTTTTTGTTTCAGGGACCAAGAAAATCACTACAAGATTCTGTAAATATTTAGTTTTTCAAAATTTTGTTCATATTAAGTGTTTTTATCTTATGGAATTAAGCTCCTCTGGCTTTGGCCTTATGGAAATACTATAAAAATAAACATAAATTCCAAAAAGAAGAAATTATCCTAACAACCGATTTTTTTAATTTCTTTTTAAAATTCAACAAGCTCCCTCCATGTGCATTTGATTTTAAATTTCACATATTTCTAGGAATTGTAAAAACCTTTTTCAATGTGATTATATCAACAAACTAAGTTTTTTACAATTATTCAACTGTATTTCTAGAAGTACGCAATTTGTAGAAGATTTACTTCGTAGTTTTGGCCTAATAAAAAAGTGATTTTGTTTTTTTCAACTGAATTTCATAGATGAAAATATGTGAGTTGATGTCAAAAACTTAGGAGCAAATAAGGGAATTCTTATCAACGATTCTTACATAGAGCAATTATTACCACTAGAAAATAAGGAAAATAATTTGAGGTGTGGATTTTTACGATGATGTAAAAATGAGAGGAAAAAATAAGGGAATTCTTATCAGCCATTCTTACATAGAGCAATTATTACCAAAGGCAAAATTTTCAATACGTATACAAATTTATATATTTTAAGGAAAAAATCCATTAAAGGAAAATAAGATTACACATTTATATATGTCAAGGAAACATTTGTTGGCTTACGTGATATCCATAGACATGTTTGCAAATGATCACATGGAACTGATCAGAACTAATCTTGAAATCGACCGAGAGAGGAATGCAGAGGAATGAAGACGTGCAGTAACAAGGGGGAGAAAATGGAGAAGACCACACAAGAGGTTATATATATAAATGGAGAATACCACACAACCAACTTATTGTTGGTGGGGTTAACAAAATTGTTGATAATGTGCAGTAGTTACACTCCTTAGTTGTTGCTAGGATGAGCTTTGTGTGTCGTCCTCACTTGCCTGAGGTACTAGGAAGAGTTTTAAATTTGCTGACATGAGTTGTAAATGTGTTGTGCAGTTATTTAAATGAAATCCTTCATATTTAAATGAAATCCTTCATTAGACTTCAGGAATTGCATTGTCGAAACAAACCGATCGGCCATGGAAGTTGATCGCTTATTAAATGTTGCACCAAGGTCATGTATCATGAGCGATGACGCACAAATCTAAGATGGAAGATCTTTGTCACAATATCATGCACATACATCTCATGCCCATGGAAGAAGACCACGCTCCTATATTATTACAGTTGGATCTACCTTCTACTTTTATCTCCTATCCCTTTAAGATGAATCCTTTCTGGATTTGGGGATTAAGTTTTGAGACTTTGGTAAAACAAATCTAGTCTGATCTGAAATACCTGGGTGAAAGTGGTAAACAAAATAGGTTAATATGGAAACTTAAGGACCTAAATATATACACTAAACGATGGTTGAAGGACCAAAAAATAAGGACAGAAGCACATATAAAAAGTCTGGAAGAAGAAATAGTAGAGTGCCTTCATAATAACACAAATAGAATTGGTCGGATTGCTCAATAATCTTTAGTGAAAGAATTGGAAACTTCAAGAAATAGGATTCTTAAGGAAAAGAAGGAATACTGGCGTCAACGCAATAGGGTTATTTGGCTTCAGAGTGGAGACAATAACATTAAATTTTTCCATAATTATGCAAACTTTAGAAGAATAAGTAAGCATATCTGGGAAATCTTGGATGATTCGGGGGAAGTTGTTATAGGGCAAGAGAACATAAAAGAGGAAGCAACCAAGCATTTTAAATATCTGTACAAAGAACGGGCATCTTCCACACCTACAAAACAAGTAAGGGTCGTTGCACTTTTAAAAAAAATGGTTACTGAAGAGAAGGCACTTTCTCTCTTTGCGCCGATTAAATTGGAGATAGAGCAGATATTAAAAAAGTTTAAAATGACAAGAGCCCGAGGCCTTATGGATGATTAGTAGAGTTTTTTATCCACTTCTTTGATCTAGTTGGGGGAGACCTTCTGGAGATGGCCGCAGAAGCTAGAATAAGTGGTAAAATTTCGGGAGGTTTAAATGCCACTTTCATTGCATTAATACCAAAAGTTAACAAACCTCAATGTTTTAGAGACTTTAATCCTATATCACTCTGTAATTTATGTTATAAAATCATATCCAAAATTATAGTGAACCAAATCAAGCCAGTCTTTTCTAGATCAATCTTTGAAGAACAATTAGGTTTTCTTCAAGGTAGAAGGATATAGGATGCCATTGGCACTGTGCACGAGTGTCTCCATAGTTTAAAGAAGAAAAAATTAAAAGCTTTAGTACTAAATCTTGATCTGAACAAAGCATATGACTACATTAGTTGGGACTTCCTGAGGATGATACTTATTCAGATAGGTTTGGGACTGGAATTGACAGATTGGATATTGAATTGTGTAACGTCTACCTCTTTCTCAGTGCTGATAAATGGGGAACCAATGACTTTATTTAAAAGTGGTCAGGAGATCATATAGGGATGCCCCCTATCCATGTTATTGTTCATCTTAGTTATGGAGGGTTTAAGTTTTTTATTAAAATATAAAAATTTGGAAGGAAAGTTATCAGGTGTGAAAGTTTCTAGAACTATTAAAATTTTACATGTGTTATTTGTTGATGATGTAGTGACAATGTCGAAGGCGAATGCAGAGGAATGGGTGGAGATCGACAAGTTGCTTAAATTTTTTTTGGCTTGCTTATTAATTTCTCAAAATCTACAGTGCTTCAGGAAGGCTTGTCGAAAGATGATCCGAGACCTTTCAAAGCTCTTTTCCCTTTCAATTTCGAGGACTTAGATACGGGGTTCAAATATCTAGGTTACTTTCTTAAAACTGGTATGTATCGGACTTGTGACTGGTGTTGGATCTTAAAGAAAATGGAAAAGAAAATAAGCAACTGGTGCTTCCGCTGGCTATCCCTGGGAGGAATATACACTCTTTTAAAAGCAGTGTTGGAATCTCACTCTGTATATTGGATGTCCCTTGCATCTATTCCTAGATCGTTATTAAATTCTATTAGAAAACTCATGTACAATTTCTTATGGCAAAAGAATATGAACACCTTTTCTTTCCACCTCTGCAATTGGGAAAAGTTGGCATTTCCAAAAGAATTTGGGGGTTGGGGGTTTTCGATTTCAGCAAAGCACTGGAGGCACACACACTTTGGAGGGCGATTACTAATGGAGGGATGTGGCACAGGATCATAATGGATAAGTATCTGACCCATATGATTGTTACTTAGTGGTTAAGGTCTCCTATTATTGAACATAAAGCAATTTCAAAGATCTGGTGTGGTTTAGTTTCTTCAGCGCATTTGATTCTCCATTGGTTATGCTGGGTGTCGGGATCGAGACAACTTATCTCTATTGGTATAGATAGGATTATAGGCTTGGAAAATATATCCTTCTTATCCCATCCTTTGGTGTCATTTCTTAATCAGAAACATTTTTACACTCTGGCACAGGTTAGGAAAATATCGAACAACTTTCTTCTCTGTGATTATTGGTTAACAAGCAATGATTTAAATCTCAGAGTCAATCTGGCTATTGAATGGGACCTCTTCTCAAAGGCACTTATTGATTCAAATATTATATTACAGAATCAAAAAGATAATTTGATTTGGACAACTGGGGACAAATCTGGCATACCTTCGGTAAACAATACATATCATGGCATTATCACTACTAAATGCTTCGAGAGGATTGATACATGACAACTCTCAATCTAGCAGTGGCATATACAGCTTAAGATAAAATTATTTGTTTGGCTCGTTGTGAAAGGAAGGATCCTGACCTGGGATTCTCTTCAGGCACAAGGATGGGTTGGCCCCAATCGTTGTGTTTTGTGTAAGAATGAAAAGGAAACTATTCCTCACCTTTTCATAAATTGCCCCTTCCCTGTTGCAGTTTGGGACCGAGTGAATTTGAAGTTAAAACATAAACATAATTGGGTGGGAAATACAGTGGCAGATTTCTTTAAGTCTTGTTTTGAGGAAAAATATTCTTATTTCCCATTGGATGATCACCTATGTTGGTTTATTTGGATTGAATGGAATAAAGCTATATTTGAAAATCACAAGCCATTGATCCAAGCAGTTTTCACTAAAGCCATGGCTATTCAAAATTGCTCCTCAGGACCGGTGAAAGATAAACCTCCAAAGGTTGTCCATATATCTTATCAGGTGGGGGATGCTTTTGTGATGGGGCTTCACAGGTTAATGGATCTCTTGCTGGGGCGGGTGGCATTATTAAAGCACAAGATTCTACTATTATCAGATGGACATTTAACTGTGGAAGTGGTTCAAATTCTAGGGTGGAATTAATTGCTGCATGGGCCACACTAGTGATTGTAGATTTGGTGCCATATTAAAATATTCAGGTTATGGGAGATTCTAGGGTGATAATTGACTAGCTCTCGAATAAGGGAATTCTTCAAGTAAGTTCCCTAGAAGGATGGAAAAACAGGATTCTGATCCTCATTAAAAAGTTCCAGAATATCAATTTTCACCATGTTTACAGGCACTTCAATACTGAAGCAGATTCTCTATCTAAGCAAGCATTAGGATAACCAGAAGGACATATTTCCTATGTTCATTGGTTTAGGGGGATTGAAGTACCAAAGGAGTTCTATTATATTCACTAGTAGTACTTTTTGTGCAGTGATGCTTTTTGACATATGTGGATTAGAATATCCTCTATTTTGAGATGGGTCATTATAGAAATTTGTCCCTATCATTTCGGTTTTGTTTAGAAGGTTGTAATAGACATGCATGTATGGAGGTATGTTTCTCTTTCATGCCTCATCGAAAGATTTTGTATCTTGGACAACAATCTTTGTATTGAAGTGTACTGCGATGTAAAAAATTATATCACTAATATAATTTTGGAGCTAATTTTCATTATTAAAAAAAAATTCTAGTGTCATTTTTGTATGTCAATGTGTAACTCGTTGTAAACAAAATTCTAAATAAATGTGCAAACATGCATACTTTTTACTTGCAATGTTCATAGAGACACTATCACATGACAAGGTTGTTGAATAAACATAGTAAAAATCATGTAGTTTAATGCTATGTTTAATAATAATTATCTTCACCTTTATAAAAACAATATTTTATGATTTTATTGAAATACTCGTTAAAAATAAATCGGTGTAAAAAGGAAAGTAATTTTATTGATATAGGATAAAATTACATCAGTACATGTTGAAGCATTATGTTGGCCTAGTTGCCCCCAAAATAAGCATGATGTTATACTGATCCAAATTTTATGAGCAGAACGAAATGGATACAGATTATTAACAGGTGCTTAACACAAAATAAAAGAGATACAGTAAAATTGGTTTTCTATTCAATAAGGAAATAAGTTGAAACTATAAAATGCAGCGGAAACAAGCTTGTTGGAATGGTGGCGGCTTATCTTTGAGAAGATATGTGACAGATGCGCTCATTTGCAAGAAGATGATTACAATGAGGCTATGAAGGCATTTTTACAATAAATAGGAATGCCAAAAACCCTAGAAATCCAAAAACCTAACCCTAGGATATGAAGCATCAAAAGTCACGTGGGCCCCGTTGGGTAAGTTAGTACATCAACTTCCCGGGGTCGTAACTTTTTCATGTGATCTCCATTTTAGGGGTATGATAGAAAGTTGGAAAGGTATCGCTGAGGAGACTCATTTTGGGGGCTCAATTATTCCTTTGGCTATCTTTGAGAAGCTCGATCTCGAAAAACCTTCATTTAGGCCCCGAAGGTTAAAATTGCTAAAAATAGTAAATTGCCAAAATTGTCAGAAAACTGTTTTGAGCCAGTTGGAAGAGGTGGATGGCCACCGATATCCACCTGGATCAATGCTCCCACCTTAGGAAGCAATGATATCCATTGCGTTGAGTTCCCCCATCAGATGAGGAAATTTATGCTGAATTTGGCCTCGGGTGAGCCACTTGCCTTGGTGCAAGAGCTGCCCTGCCTTGACGACTCGATAAAGCTAGATCATTTACTGTCGAGTGCCCTTGATCTGTGTGTCCACAATCTGATCATTGGATGCCTGTTTTATGTAGTCAGCATTGAGGTCTGTTGGTGTCAGCTGCTCTGCTATGTCTGAGGTGTTCAATAATGGTGGGAAATAAGGGAGAAGGAGATCCACGTTGAAAACTGGGTGTAGGCCAAGGAAAAGAGGAATGTTGAGCTCAAAAGCATTATCCCCCATGGCCTTGGTGATGGTATATGACCCATAACGAAGTGGGTGAAGTTTCTGATGGGGTCCTATAAGGCATTCTTTCTGCAAGTGCAACCAAACTTTGTCGCCCACTTGAAACTTATGTGGCTCCCAATGTTGATCATGGAGTTTCTCTTACTTGTCATTGGACTTCTATAGCATATCCTGAACCTATTGGTGGATGTGTTGGATCCACTCAATGAACTAGGTGGCTTTGTCAGCTTCAGTTGGAGTAGGAGATGATTCGGTCGAGGTGACCACAAGGGGAAGTGCAACATTTATGGGACCCAATGGTTGGAATCCCAACCCCACCTAAAAAGGGTTGTGGTCGGTTGAGCTATGCAGGGCTTAGCTATAGCTATGTTGGAAATAGGGAAGGCTCTCATCCCATGTGTGATGGTTCTTTGAATTATACATGCAAAGGATATGCACAATCATTCGATTGACGACCTTGGTTTGGCCATCTGTCTAGGGGTGGAAGGTCTTGGATTTGGTGAGCTTGGTGTCCAACAGTGACCAGAAGATTGACCAGAATGTGCTAAAAAATTGACTGTCTCGATCTGAGACAATGGTTTGTGGGATTCCAAAATGTACCCTGACTCGTTCAAAGAAGAGCTTGGCAGTGGCCTCTGCTGTGATGTTCTTCTTATAGGCAACCAAGATCGCCAACTTAGAAAAGTGATCAACAACAAAAAAAACATAGTCATTTCCCCGCTTTGTGGATGGGAGGCCTGACATGTAGTCCATTGAGATGGATTCCCATGGCCTGTTAGGAGTAGGAAGAGGGGTGTACAGGCCCTGTTCTTAGTGGTCGGTTTGGAAATAGTGCATACAGTGCAAGACCTGATATACTTGCTGACCTCCTATCGAAGTTTCGGCCAGTAGAAATGTTTATGTAGCATCGCCATTGTCTTTTCGATGCTGAAGTGTCCTGCCACCCAACTGTAGTGGGCTTCCCAGATCAACTTCACTCACTCGCTTGATGGAACACGGATATGGCCCAAATGACACAAAACCCATCTTGAAGATGGAAATTATCGACAACTGCATTTGCACCCAACATTTGGTAGGTGGTGGCAAAGTCCGGCTCTGTCTCATAGAGTTGGGGCCATCCAGAGGTCTCATGGTCGTAGGAGTCTATCACCATGGTGAGTGCCATGACTGGCGGTCTTCTATGGAAATAAACAACGCAATTGGTGCTTCTTGTTTTATACTTGATGTTGAGGTGGAATTGCTGCAAGTATGTGGACCAATTTTTATGGCAATCATTCTGCAATTTTCCTTGTGTATGCATGAACTGCAATGGCTTATGATTAGTGTGGATGATTGTCTCCTTTATGTAATGTCTCCACTGATGGTAGGCTTTCATAATGGAGTACATTTCTTTGCCGTAAGTAGGGTACTTATGAAAAGCATTTGATAGTGTCTCACTATGATAGGCCACGGGGTGGTTGTGTTGAGTGAGAACGACGCCCACCACATAATCTGAAGAATCTGTCTCCATCTCAAAGGGTTGATAAAGGTATGGTAGTGAAAGTACTGAGGATGAGCACAAGCTTTGCATCAAATCGTCGAACTCTTGTTGTTGGGACTGGCCCCACATAAATTTTGCCTTGCCACCACCTCTGGTTATTTGGCTAAGGGCCCATGCAATATGGGAGAATCCCAATACGAACCTGCGGTAGAAATTGACAAGGCCCAAGAAGCTCCGAAGCTTAGTGAGTGTGGTTGGGGCTGGCCAGTCACAGATGACTTGGATCTTGGCTGGATCCACATGTACGCCATGCTGATCAATTATGTAGCCTAGGTAATGGACCCTGTCCATACCGAAGGATCATTTTTCCAAGTTGGCATATAGCTTGTGCTGCCGCAGGGTGTGAAAAACTTGTTGAATATGCTGCAAGTGTTCGACCCAAGTCTTGTTGTAAATGAGAATGTCATCTAGATATGCCACTACAAAAGTATTGGTGAATGGTCACAGGATATCATCCATCATCCTCATGAAAGTGGTTGGAGCATTTGTCAAACCAAAGGGCATGACCAACCATTCAAAAAGGCCTTCCTTTGACTTGAAGGTGGTTTTCCATACATCTCTCTATTCTATTGGGACCTGGTGGTAGATAGACTTTAAATCAATCTTATTGAAGTATTTTCCCCCCGTGAGTGGATCAAGGAGGTCATCGATTCAGGGAATCGAGTACCAGTTTCTGACCGTGATTTTATTCAGAGCCCGGTAATCAATGTAGAGTCGCCATGTTCGATCTTTCTTCTATACCAGCATGATTGAGCTCCTGCAAGGTGATGAGATGGGACAGATGTGCCCCTTGTGGACCAGTTCTTGAATTTGTCGCTTGATCTCCTCATTCTCTAATAGAGAGCGGTGATAGACTAGCCCATTGGGTAGCGGTGCACTGGGGGTCAAATTGATGGGGTGCTTGACCTGGCAGTGCAGAGGTACCCCGGTAGGTGAGGAGAATATATCTAAGTATTCCTCCATGACCTTATCTACTTTCTTCTTCTATGTGGAGAGGTCAACTGTAGAGACCCTGGATGTGGTTGTGTTTTTTCTCTTATTCTGAGAGCGAATCACAAAGAAGACAAACTTCCCCATTTGAGAGATGACCTTCCTGCATTGCTTAGCAGAGATTAAGGAAATAACACTAGGTGGGATTGCCTTGGGTATCTTGTACAATTTCCTTTTCAAAGTAATAATAACACTACGAGGCCTAGACTCATATACAACATGGTGTTTCCATAAATAAGGTTGGCCCAAAAAAAAATAAAAAAACTTCGAGACGAGCAACATCACACAATACCTCATCTTTGAAGGGATTGATGTCGTACGACAGTCAAAACCATTGGCTGACGCGGAGATCGCTTCCTTGGCAGAGCCATCCAATGGTGTAGGGTTGTGGGTGTGGTGTTGTTGGCAGGGCCAACCGCTTGATGAAATCTACTGAGATGAGTTTATTCTGGCTACCGCTATCCACGATGAAGTGCAGTGGGGTGCCTTTTATGCACATCTGTGAATGGAAGAGGTGTTCTCCTTCTTCTGGCTCATCTGGTTCACCAGGCTAGAGCTTGGTGGTAGCAACGATGGCATTGGGTTCCACGTCAATGATACATCTTCCCCTTTCTAGTTCTGGCTCAGAGTCTGAAACCGCATCTGAATCAGAGGCTTTCACTTCGGCCACCAACGACTACTTTGTGCAGTAGTCAGCAGTGTTATGCCAAGGGCTCTTATGGAAGTCACACCACTTCCAAATATCTTTCTTTGTCTTTCCAATGTCCTTCTTTGCTTGTGTCTTGGACTAGTTGTCTTTATACTATCCATATTTTCTCTGTCCTTTGTTCTTAGGGTTGTGGCCGCCCTTTCCTGGCTTTTGTTGTGAGGGATTCCCAGGCCCAAATTTCCACGTCTTCTGTTTGAGCTTCTTCTTGATTTTGACGGCATATCGGTAGGCCGTGCCCAAGGATGAGATGTCTAAAAATTTCATTTTTGTCTAGATGTATATATGTAGAGCGTCGCGATACTTGAGCACCATATGTCACTCTGAATCTTTGATACCCAGCTTGGTGCACAAGGTATGCAAGATATTCATGAAATATGGCATTGCTTGGTCTCTTTCTTGCCACAGTGTGGTCCCTTTGGTATACAAGTCGTCATAACTTCCAACAGGGTAGTATTGTTCCTTAATAGCATCCCTGAAGGAATCCCAGGTGGTTGTGACTGTAAATAATGAGGGTTCCTATGTTTCCTTTTTCTCACATAAAGTTTCCCACCAATATTTGACATGGGGAACGACTTTGCGGAGCGCAAAAGTAACCTTTTCTCTATTAAAAAATTTATGGACAGAAAAATACCCTTCTAATAGATTCAACCACTTGTCTACAACATCTCGGTCTATCTGACCTTCAAATATAGGAATATCAAATTTTATTTGTACCTTGAAGGGGGTGGCACCTCTGCTCGAAGAAGATGCATCGCCTGTTGGGCGTCGTCGAAGGATTTGTGCGAAACTATCCATCATCTCGTTCCTTTGTTGTGTGAGGGATTCCTCAATCAACAATTTGAAAGGATATCTTGTCCCATCATATTTATTTTCTCCTGCCATGAGAGGTCACTTGGGTGTGTGAGAGATTTTGTCCTCAAGAGAAACAAGCTCGAGACCCAACTCTTTGTACTCTGACCTCGTTGGGGACATGCATTAAGATGACAAGGAGCAAACCTCTCTGATACCACTGATACTGATTTTATGAGAAGAAAAAAATGAATACAGATTAGTAATCGGTTCTTAACACAAAATAAAAGAGATACAATAAACTGGTTTTCTATTCAATAAGGAAATAAGTTGAAACTGTAAATTGCAGCGGAAACAAGCTTGCTGGAATGGTGGTGGATTATCTCTGAGAAGAGATGTGACGGCTGTGCTCATTCGAAAGAAGATGATTACAATGAGGATCTGAAGGCCTTTTTACAATAAACAAGAATGTAAAAAATCCTAGACATCCAAAAACCTAACCCTAGGAGATGAAGTGCCAAAATTCATGTGGGCCCCGTTTGAGTAAGTTAGTACATCAACTTCTCGGGGTCGTAACTTTTGCATACGATCTTTGTTTTAGGAATATGATAGCCCGTTGGAAAGGTATCGCTGAGGATACTCATTTTGGGGGCTCAATCATACCTTTGGCTATCATTGAGAATATCGATCATGAAAAACCTTCATTTAGGCCCTCAAAATGGCCTTGGAAGTTAAAACTGCTAAAAATAGTAAATTGCCAAAATTGCCAGAAAACTGTTTTGGGAAGGAAAGCTAGGAACAAAAAGTGTCTTCAATAGTGGATCTTTCCCAACGAACATGAGAACCGAGGTTGGCCATTA
Source organism: Picea abies (assembly GCA_900067695.1). Taxonomy (NCBI): domain Eukaryota; kingdom Viridiplantae; phylum Streptophyta; class Pinopsida; order Pinales; family Pinaceae; genus Picea; species Picea abies. The sequence continues at coordinate 25,210 of CBVK0103714416.1, forward strand.
ATTTTGTCCATACAACTTTGGTGAAGGTGTAGTGAATGAACAGATGCGACATGCTTTCTGAGTCTTGTTTGCATAGGGCACATATGCTTGGGCCAAAAAAATAGTGCTTTTGTAGGATCTCCTAGGTGGGGGTTTTGTTTTTTAGTAGAAGCCACATAAGACATTTCTCCTTTGGGGGACAGTTCAATTTCTATAGGGAGGTCCCCCACAAAGGGGAATTCTCTTTGATATGTTCAAGTATGAGTGCCATGTACCTCTATTTTGGGGAGTATAATCCTGAAGGGATGAAATACGAAACTAGAGTGTTGTTTTGGTCAGAGAAATTTACCATTGATTTGGTCAATGCATTGGTGTATTCCTACCAAGATACAACATATGTTTCATTCATGCCTATTTCATTCCAATATAGCCAGGGAGTGGTGCCCTGAAAATAATCCCTTCTAGCAATTTGTTGAAGGTGTATAAAGCATGCATTGTTCAAGTCCCGAATGAGTGGTTTAGGGAGAATATGTTTCCCTTGACATTATATCCATAGGTCCTTGTTTATATGTATGTATTCTCCATTTCTAGCTTTCCAAATAAGCCAATTACCGATCAATGGAAAGACATTTACAGTGGCTTTCCAGGTGGATGATCCATTTTTCGATGTTTTCTGGGGCGTTCTGATCTAGTCAATAGTAGAGAGAGATGGAAAGTGTTTCTCTCTAACTATGAGTTCCCATAGGCTTGATTTTTTTACAATACTCTAGACGTCTTTTTTTTTGAGTGCTTGGGAAAATAGATGTATATGTTTTATCCCCCATCCTCCATAGGAATTCAGGATAAAGATCCTTTTCTTTGAGGCTAACACCAATGATCTTTTTTCTTCTGATCCAGACTAGAGGAATCATAGAGAGAGCTGGCTTATTTTTTCAAGAGTTCCCTTGGGGACCCAAGCCAAGGATGTCTAATAGACAGGAATGGCCTCAAGAAAGGAATTGACTAGCACTAGCCTTCCTACTCTGGATAACCATCTATTTTTCCAGGAAATAAGCCTTTTCTCAATTTTTGTATATAGCCATTTCCAATCTCATTTACTGTAGTTGTTTGCCTTTAATGAGAACCCTAGGTACTTCATACCTTCCATATTTTGTAAGACTGGAGTGCCCATGATTATGGAGATATGTTGGCATTCAGGGTTAGAGAGTCCCCAAGAATAAACAAAGGATTTATCTTTGTTTATTTTCATTCCTGTAGTGGTGCAAAAGGTATGAGGGATCAGTTTTAAAGAAGATATGTAAGAGATGTTCCCTTCAAAAAACATTAATATATCATCAACAAAGAGTAGATGATTTAATGGAAAGTTGGAACTGATTTGTATAGATATGATCTTTGTTGCATGCCTTTCACTATGGAGGATTCTACTGAGGCTCTCAACTACCAAGAGGAAAAGTAGTGGAGAGAGGGGGCATCCTTGTTGAAGGCCTCGTTTCTCTTTGAAGAAAGGTGAAGCCACTCCATTAATGAGAAGGGTGAAGGATGTGGTTGTGATACAATTCATTACCCAGGAGACAAAAGAGTAGCAGAAACTCAGGTGAATCAGAAGAAGCCTGATGTAAAGCTAGTTGATTATGTAGAAATATTTTGAGAGGTCAACCTTGTAAGTTATGGATCTATGTTTTTTAATGTGCATGGAGTGGAGATCTTCTTGAGCTATTCCAATGACCTAATGTATTTTCCTACCTCAGAGGAATCCGATTTTTTCTTTAGAAATGTTTTCATTTAGAATATCTTTTATTCTGAGGGAGATGATCTTGGTGATGATTTTATATACACTTTTGCAGAGAGAGATAGGTTGGAATTGGTCAAAAGTGATTAGGTTGTCCACCTTTGGAATGAGGGATATGAAGGTGGCATTAAATGGGGCATGTATATTCCATGTTCTTCTTGAGTGTTTGACCAACTTAAGGAGGTCCTCCCCGTTGAATTCGAAGCATCCTTGGTAGAAATCAATTGGAAAGCCATCCAGCCCAAGGATTTTGTCCTTATGAAAACTTTGGATGATGGTTTTTTTCTCTTCCTTAGTGCTTTCTTCCATAAGTTTCCTAGTATATGAACATGGAGAAGAGACCAACCACTTTGATGATGGTGTCAATGGTAGCCCCAGAGTCAAATTTGAATCAGGATTCAAAGTGTGAAGTGCCTTCTTTGGCAATGTCCTCAAAGGATGTTTCCTTTTTTCCATCAGTCATATCTATTGACCAGATGGTCTCGAGGCTCTTTCTATTATTTTCAAAGTGATGAAAATATTTTGTATTTTCATCCCCTACCTTCAACTAGAGGGCCCTAATTCTCATTATCCATTCTTTTTCTTTGTCTTGGAGTATTTTCCTTCCGAGGATATTTAGGGATTTTAGTTCTTCCTTCTGATCCTTCGAGAGCATACCCTGGGTTTTATTTTGGTGCCATTCCATCATTTTCCCCTAAATTTTTGAAAAAAAATTGTTTTCATCTTGCTTCCTTTTTTTTTCCAAACAATGGAGGCCTACTTTTCCCATTTTAAATTGGCCCTAAATTGAATTGTTGGAGATTCAAGGAGATGATATTTATATGGCACCCAACATTATTTTATAACAAAGAGGTAAGAGGGATATTCCAACCAAAGAGAATTGAATTTGAAGGGGTTTAGGGGCTTCTTACTAGCACCTGTTAGTTCTAGAAGGATGGTACTATGGTTTGATGCCTTCTGGGGCCACCCACTATCTAGAGAGAAGAGGCCCTTAAAGAAGTTATTCTGATAGGAGGAATCTGCCAAGTCTTTTTGAAACTCTCACTTTCCGACCTCTCATATTCATCCAAGTAGGATTGTATTTGATAGGTTGGATGTCAGAGAGCCTTACATCATTCATATTTTGAATCAAAAATTTGGAGAGGGGGTCCTTCTAGGCCGAGTGCCCCCATATTTCACATTCGCCTGGAGTAAAGTTTAGATGCCCTCCCATAACGATAGGAAGATGCATTTGAAGAGAGTTTAAAAAGGATTTCCAAAACTCTTTCCTATCAGAGTAAGGACCATATATGTTGATGAAAATGAAGTCAAGGTTTAGTTCAGAAGAAAAGAAGAGAGTGTATAGGATGGAGGAAGAGGCCCAAGAGTTAAGGAGATTCAGGTAGGATTTTTTCCAACCAATGATAAGTCCTTTGGATCTACCTTGAGCAATGAAGGCTAGGAAATCCTATTTTGGGAAGGCAGATGGGAAGGAGGATTCAACTTTTTGGCTAGCAATCATGGATTCTTGGAGGATAAGGATAGAGGGGGAATTAAGGTCAGAGAGGCGATTGATGGCTAAGAATTTTGTAGGGTTATCTATCCCACGACAATTGTGAGAAAGGATAAGCATTTAGGAATTGACCTAGGGGCATTTTCTTTTAGGACCCCGATAAAAAAAAATTGTTTCCTTGAACGAACTTCAGAATTAGCTAGATTTTGAGCATGGGTGAGGAAATATTTCCTTCCTCTCAAAGGGGGTTTTGATTGCAGGGAGGTTGAGGCCCCAATTCCACCAGATTTTCCCAAATGTGAGGAAGAGAGGGATCAAGAAAGGGATCTAATATTGCATTTGGGGGAAGAGGAGGGGGGAAGGGTGGTTGGGAGAGTTGGTGGGGGAGGGGAAGTAGGGGGATAAGGAGGATAATTGGGGGGAAAGGACAAAGGGGAGGATGGGAGAACCCGAGGAGGAATGGGGATGAGGGAGGTTGAGGAGGTTTCTGACAAACCTGAGATACTGGAAAGGAAAGGAACATCCTCAGGGTCTTTGGCAGCATGAGACAAAAGCATAATTAATGTAGCAATGGAAAGAGAAGGGAGGGAACAAGAGGAAAGATAAAATCACACTCAAATGGTTAACCTCTTGTGTAATTCCCAGAGATGCAGCCAGTTCTTCTAATGGAAGGATAGGGGACCTGGGGGGATCCTCTATGTTTTAGAAGACACGAGAAACCGACAACTGATCAATTAAATTACCGCTTTATGCAGGTGATGCTTTTATCTATGTCTTTTTTGTATTTTAAGGCCACATAAACCTTTGATCATAGTCCCTTATAATGTGGCCATAGGTGTGACATCGACCACACTTGAAGGGAATGGATTTGCAATCAAGCGCTTGATTGAAATAGGTTCATTTGTGGGTGGAAGTAATGTTCTTTACGAGTCCATATGAGAGCTTGATTGTGACTAAAAGTATGTGCATGCCTATGTAACCCGAGGTGGCGAAGGAATGATCTACATCATAAAATAGGTTGATTGAATTGCCTATATTTTTTAAGACTTCATCCAACCAAAAATGTAGGGGAAGGCTCATAAGTCTAACCCATGTAGGGACAAACTCAACCTTCTTAGAAGTTGTGTCAAAATCCATGGAGTAATTTTTTCAGGAAAAGGGTTTGGGCTCTGAATGACTAGGAGCTAGAGTGAATTTTACGTGTGCCCTTAGTCGAATTGAAGGTCCATGCCATCCAACCTTTTGTCAAAACTACGCATCCAAAAGAGTATTCGAGGACTAGAGAGAAGTTTTGGGCCATCTAATGTCACAAAGTGTTGACAGAGATATGTTTTCTTACAAACTGCCCAACCAGGGTTTCGTTCTACATTCTTGGTATTTCATTCAACTGAATGTTCTTTCCTAAGATCAAATTTGTAACTGCCTCTTTCCCCTTGAGGCAACATTTATCCTTCCTGTGATCTTCCATTTTGAATGCACCCTGGAAAGTGTTTGAGGCAACCGTTGTTCTTGAGAGGTCCCCACAAAGAATATGCTGAGATAGAATTTTTTTGATAAATCCATATGGATGAGGGAGAGTTGAGGACGATAACTCTTCTGGAGATAGCAGAGGAAGTATATGATCAACATTGAGGTCATCATAATGGATAGGGTTGGGAGGTACCAGACATTCAAAACCAATTGCATGGGAGGAAGATTAATCTGATGCTTCGTGCTTAGAGTCAAGAGATAAGGGGATCGTCGATTCAGAAGGGTTTAATGATGTAGTCTTGTCACACGAGTGTGAGGAGGGTGGGAGCAATGCAGAAATGTAGGGGGTATGTATAATAAGACATGGTGAAGTGGTTGGTGGGGGGAGACATCAACAATGTAAGAACCAAGATCCGATGAGAGGGACGAGAAAAGGGTTGCACATATGTCTTCTCTAGGGAGAGGGTCATCCGAGTAATCGAGGAGCTCCTCCTTTTCAGGGGGGGGG
>CBVK0103714436.1:0-19562 GCA_900067695.1 Picea abies
CCATGACTAGGGTTGACATCAATGACAACAATCAATCTTCCAACAGTTGATTGTCGGAAAAGATAAGTTGATGATTAACAGGATAAAAGAAGAATTAAACAACACCTTTGCAATGAATAATTTAAGACCAACAAGGTAGACTTTGGGGATGCAAATTATATGTGATAGGAAAATAAAGAAACGTTGGTTGTCACAACAACTATACCTTGGAAAAGTATTGGAAAAAATTGATGTGGCTGATGAAAAACTTGTAGGTACATCATTTACTTCTTATCTTAAATTAACAACTAAACAATATCCCACTAGTATTGAAGAAAAGACATAAATTTCTAATATTCCACATGCTTCAATAGTAGGAATCCTAATGTATACAATGGTATGCACTCTCCCTAACATTGCACACTTAGTGGGAGTAATAAGTAGGTTTCTTGCAAACCCAAGCAAGGAAAATTGGAAGCAGTTAAATGGATTTTAAAATACATTAAGGCTTAATTGACTATTCTTTGTCTTTACGATGTTCTCATACATTGTTGGAAGGATTTATAGATGTTAATATGGAAGGTGACATGGATTCTAGAAAATCCACAACATGCTACATCTATTATGGAAGGTGACATGGATTCTAGAAAATCCACAACATGCTACATCTATACCTTTGGAGGGGATACAGTCTCATGATTATCTAGATTGAAAAAGGTGGTGGACCTTTCTACCACAAAGGCTAAGTATATTGCAGCAATTGCAACAATTGATGCATGCAAGGAAATGCTTTGGATGAGGAGGTTCTTGGAGGAACTAGGTTTGTAGAAAGTAAAGTATGTACTGAATTGTGATAGCCAAAGTGCAATCCATATTACCAAAAATCATGTCTTCCATTCTAAGAAAAAGCACATTGATGTCAAATATCATTGGATTCGTCAAGTGCTAAATGATGGGATGCTATAGTTGGATAAAATGCACGTGGAAGACAATCCATCTAATATGTTAACACACATTTTTCCAAGGGATAAATAGGAGCTTTATAGAACGTTGGTTGGCCTAATGCAAACGTGATGAAAGGTATTTGGGATTGGATCAATAGTAAGGAGATAGAAGCAATATTCACCCAAGCTTCTATTTGGCCTCAAGTGGGATATTTTTGTATGTGAGACCAAATAAAATAAAATATGATACTTTTTATGACTTCTTCATACTTGATGTTGCATGAACCTTGAATCAAGGAATGAGTCAAATGAGTTTAGTCGACACTGGTAGTTTTGGGCCCATGGTTTTTTGGTATCCCATGGTATTTGTCTACCTTCTTCTATGAGATCCTATATGTATGTACTCTTGGTCATGGACAAAATAGAGAATGAGAGTGGAGAAAAATCTTGATCTATGTATTTTTCTAATAAATAAAATATTTTGATCCTTTGTCTATGGATTTTCCCAATACATTGTTGGGTTTTCCATGTAAAATTCATGGTGTTTTGATCTTGTTTATTTCTGCCATTTTTATCATGTTTGGTGTTTTTATCAGGAGATTTGTTTAAGTTTATTATTGACTACTATTTATTGTCTAAAACATTATGTACACATCATTGCAATAAGCTTGTTGCACAACATGTGTATGCAAGAAACTAAAATTTTTGGAAATCTTAGTCTGTTTCTCACACATTTTGCATTGTTGTTTGAGATCTCATTTTAAAAGAAATAAACAAAAGCGTTTCCTAGCCAAGAAAATTGCAGTAAAACGGACAATTCTTCAAAAGATTATGTTAATATAGTAATGTTACAGTAGGATACTTGAGTAACCGAGAAAAGTTCGACCTATAGGCTCATCAGAGTCCCTTGTAAATCTTCCTATGGTCCTTCATCGAGCTTCCTATAAAGGTTTCCAAATGTCAACAAACTTAACCATCCCACCATCCATGTTTCCACCATTTCTCATGTGATTGATGGTTGGCATGAATTTGCATAGGCTCAATGTATATGAATTTAATATTGTGTGTAGACTCATCAGAGTCCCTTGTCAAGCTTCCTATGGCCCTTCATTGAGCTTCCAGTAAAATTTTCCAAATGTCAACATACTTAAATAGACTACCATTCATGTGTCCATCATTGCTCATGTCATTGATAGTTGGCATGAATTTACATAGGCTCAATGTATATGCATTTAATTTTTCCTTATGTCTTCACAAGTAGTGAATGAATTTTGACATCGAATGCAAAGCTCAAAAGAAGATTTATCCATAAGTAAGTAAAGTGCGGTTCAATGTGTGTAGAGAGTAAGAACCAAGGAAGGAATTTCTAAAGACAAACATCATTTTTCACACACCAATATCAATGTGGGAGAAGGAAAATAAAGAGGAAAGAGATCCAATCCAACAACTAGCATGAGTAGAGGGTAAGAGCATCAATCTACCTGAAGTATTTATTGTACGCGCAGAGGGTAATTATCATGAGTAGAGGGTAAGAGCATCAATCTACCTGAAGTATTTATTGTACTAATGGGAAATCATTATTTAGGTTTCAAAATTTTGTGATCGTTAAGAATCCTATAATTCAATAGTGTATTTTCTTTGCAAATGGAATGGCCATACCTATAGGATCGATTCATTCTTCATTTGACTTTATAACACAGATCTATCGTTCAAATCATGCGATCTTTGATTTATAAATCCATCTTGAATGTGCTTTGAAATAAAGTTTAAAAAGGTTCGATGATCTACTCGATGTGGTCGACTAATACTTCCTATAATAGTGTGGGGCCCAAATCCTAATAAAATTAATATATATTTAAATTTTCTAATTTCAATGTTTTGTTTTAGGATATAATTTAATTTCTTTGATAAAACTAATGTGATGGAAATGTTTTTCATCTTTTTACATCACTATTGTTTACCTCTACATAAAATTAACAAAAGTTTTTAATCCTTAGCGTCGATTATATTTCCATTGCTTTGGAAAAAGTAGTGTAAATTAACAATGATGTGTTATCATTTACCAATGCCACGTACAATCAATATTACAACTTATATTTTTATCTCAATCGGTCATAATAATTTTACAAATTCCAACGTAGCATAATAAGTTGACAATTCCCAACGTAATACTTTATGAAATACACATTTCTATTATGGGCAGGTTGCCATGCGTACCATGCATGTAATTGCAATGAGGCATGGACGAATATACTCTTTAACTCTCCTTGAGTGAGGCAAGTATTAAAGTGGTAATAATCATTAGAGTCACAATATTTATATCAACATTTCATATTATAAGCTCCAAATTGATATATCGTGGAATTTATTTAGAGGTCTACAACAGTTTTATCCAGCCACATGCCAGGAGACGTCTATGATCAACAATAGATCAGTAAATGTTATATCTAACATGAGTAATCCAAATTATTTGAAGCAAGGAAACATGGCATCTGTGATCAAAAATAGAGCAGTAAATGTTATATCTAACATTCAAGTAATCCAGATATTGAAGCAAGGAAACATGGCATCTATGATCTAACATGAGTAATCCAAATATTGAAGCAAGGAAACATGGCATCTATGATCAACAATAATCAGTGAATGTTATATTTAACATGAGCAATCTAAACTAATTGATGTTATATTTAATATGAGCAATCTAAACTAATTGAATCAAGGAAACATGCATGATTGAGGAAGAATCAATATATGGTTATAGTTGAAAGAATGCACATTGCTTATTAATTAAGGAATGAATTGTGTGGTATAAGTAATTGTCATACGATATACATATGGGATGGAGAGATCATTTAGTCGCTAAAAAAGTTAAGAAAAAATATAATTGTAATGAAATCAATGACTATCCCAATAAGTTCAAGAAAAAATGTTTTGAATTATCGATGTCTCATGTGATTATCTAAACCATTCCCACATTTAAGTAAATAAGCATTGCATTGCATTACAATTGTTTTTAAAAAGGATTGTATATGGTGAATTTGGTTTTCCTTTCAGTATTCCCTTCAACAAATACCTTCATAGAGAAAAATGCCTTTGGAGGTTCAACTCTCTTTCGTTAGCTAGTCCACTCTTTTACTAGAAAAAAGATATCCACTGAGAAAGAGATAGAACGTTTAGGATGGAAATAAAGTGTGATTCCTTTACAAATCTAACATGTGATCCTGAAAGGAGGATGAAAATATTTTCGTGGTAATAGTTGTGTTGTTGGTTCAATAGTAGGTGCTATTAGTAATAACCTACTTGTGCATCTCGAACTATTGGAATGTATGTAGCCTCTCATATGACTCGCAATCCAACTTGATTCTGCTTGAAATGCATATGTGTCAGTTACACAATTACAAATACATATGTTATTTATGTAATTTTTTACTTTCCAATATACTTACATTCTATATTATGACATTGTGTCATTTCTCATGAAAAGGAGGGTACACATAAATATGTTATTTATGTAATTGTTTACTTTCCAATATCCTTACATTATATATTATTTATGTAATTGTTTACTTTCCAATATCCTTACATTATATATTATGACATCGTGCCATCTCCCATGAAAAGGAGGGACCATTGGAGATCATCACTTACATGTTGATGGGAGCCAATTGGAAAACATCAATAAATTGGGAATTGTATGGATGTTGACATCCCTCGGAATAGATCTATACTCAATGTCCAAATCAATGAATATATATTCACCATCTCTTCCACGAGGTGAAATCTCATCAACAAAATTAAAATTGAAATTAAACAACCACAACAATGAAACAAATTATTACATAAACTAAGGCATGACATTGGAATGAATTATTTCAATATAAAATATAGTAACAAATGGTTTAAAATATTAATGATTAATTTTAATATTAAATTTTTTTAAGTTTTATAATTTTTATGAATTAATAAATTAGAAAGATTGATATTATTACAAATATTTTAAAATTAAAATTTAATACAAACATTAAGATAACATTTCATTTTAAAGAGTATTTAATTATTTTTTTATTTTCTTTTGTCATCATTAAATATAAATGTTTTTCATTCATTTTTATATTTAAACACCATACAAACACTTTGTGCATAATTCTTCTTTGTTTTCTCCTTCCACATTAAACAATTCTTAATTGTTTTCTCCTTCCACATCAAATAAACCTTAAACCTTAGTTCATTTTATTATATAAACACTCAAATAGATGATGTATTATATCCTAAAATATTAATTAATGTTATAAATGTTTTTCATTAATTTTCAGGTATCTAGTACCATAATGTGAACACTTAATGGATGGTTTTTATTTTATTTCTCCTTCCATATAAATTGAACCTTAGTTCATGTTATTACATGCACACCCAAACAAATGATGCATTATATTACAAATATTAATTATTGTTAATCACTCACATAACATTAATCAATGTGAAAGATGCAAGAAATATGATTAAAGAAAGATTTTGCAACACAACATTTTCGAAACTTTGCATAACTTTTGATGAAGTTCAATATTAATATGTTTAATCATTACCAAATGAAGGAATTTTTTTTTGTTTTATCATTAAGATTTCTTAAATATTTATAGTTTTCATATGTTAGGAATGTCTATAATGTTTAAAATATTATGAAATCGATATTAAATGTGGGAATACACAAGAAATTATAAGAAAGTGATTAATTTATTTTCATCTTCGACCACCATCATCGTTAATATATATAATCATTTTATTTAATTTTTATGTATTGAGCACCATAACATGGACACTTAGTGGATCATTCTTATTTGTTTTCTCCTTCCACATAAATTCAACCTTAGTTCATGTTATTACATAGACACCCAAAAATACGATGTAGTATAACCCACATATTAATTATTGTTAATAACTAACATAACACTAATCCATGTGAAGGAGGAAAGAAACATTATTCAACTATGGTAAAACCATGTCGACATGGTATACTCTAGTTAGCAATAATCAACCATTATCATCCATAGTCAACCATGGATAATGAAATTCATCATGGTCATCCATAATAAATCATGGTAAACAATGGACATCATGGTCAACAATCATCAATCATAGTCAACCACAACCATACTCAACCATAAGAAAATATGATCGACTATAGTCAACCATGACCAACCAAAGTGAATAAAACTCAATGCAACATATTCCTTCATGAACATCAAAATGCAACATCATCATAGACGAGTGTATAAATTCGACATAAGTTAGCCAAGATGAATTTTTCAGTGTGACATAACCATTGAGGAATGTATCAATTCAACATAAGTTAACCAATATGAATGTCGTAATGAGACATAACTATCATAGAAGGTCACAATCCAACATAACAATATAGGAATGTCGCAATCTGACATAACCCTTAATGAATGTCAAAAAGTGACATAAACATTAAGGAATGTAACAATTGGTATAAGTTACCAAAGATGAATCATATCACAATGAAACATAACCATTGAGGAACATCACAATCTGAAAAAACCCTTCAAGAACGTCACAATGTGACATAACTCTTGATCAAAGTCATAACGCAACAACTATTGAGAAACTAGAGTCAATCTTATTCAAACATGGCCAAAACATAGTCAATCATGGTTAAATCATGTCTACATGGTCTACTATAGTCAACAATAATCAACCCTTATTAGCCATCATCAAATATAGCTAACCAAAGTGAAACATGTTCAACCAGACCCAACAACTGTAAATTATAGTCAACCATAGTCAAACATGGTAAGAATAGGGTTAATCGTGATCAACTATAGTCAGCCACATGGTGAAACCATGTCTACATGGTCTAATATCGATAATAATAATCAACCACTATCATCCATATTCAACCATGTCCAACCAAAGTCAACCATGTTTAACCATAGTCAACATGGTCATTGTTGTAGGGGCTAATTGACTCTTTTGAATAGACCCAATAGTCAACCAAGTCGAACATGTAAGTCAATTGAATGCCTGGTCAAGTATGTAAGTCAATCGATCACCAGTCAATTTGACCGATAGAGGTATTTAGGAAGTTGCAACTTCCTTGTAACATAATGTACAAGAAAAAATATGTGGATATGTAATAGAGAATTAAGGTTGTTGTATCATAATATAAAGTGCATATTGTTGGTATCCTTACCACTTTGTGGATTCTTATATTTCTATTTATGTGTGTGCTTGTATATTAGTTCATTGTGTATATTTCTTTGTGTAAGGACTACTGGTAACATTTACACACATTCTCGTAGATTACAACATTGGTTACATTGTTGGTAGTTCTAAACTCGGGAGTGTAAAATAATGCACACAAAGATGTTGAGCTTGGAAGACATACGCAAGTGGTGGGATAGTAATATTTAAAATTATATAAATAATTGTGCAAGGAGAAACCAACCATACTATGTCTAAGGCATGATCACAACTCTTCATAGAAACTCACGAGTAATTCCTAGAAGCTATTCCAGAAGCAATATTCAAGTACATAAACAAACCTTATAATGCATAAACTTACTCTAGATGAAAATTTGATGCTAAAAATAACTAACGGAGTTCGAACAAACCTACACGATTGGGTTAATATAATTTCTCAAGATTATCTTAAAGAACAATAAATTGAATATATAACATCAATCGAAATAGTTAAAGACAAATTTTACACTGTTCTTCACAACAATTTCCTTTGTACTATACCTTCTTTGTTGCATAAATTCCAGTTAGATAAAGGAGTCGGTCATATTGTCAAATGCCAACCTCTTCTTAGCACATCACCACCAAATTCCAACTGGGAGAGGAAACAAAGAGACTAAGAACATTTTCTAGAATATGAGCATAAATACACACATGAAGCTTGGGATTTATTTCTACAAAATTGAGCATGGAAACTTTGACCAACATTGTCCACTTCGAGTAAGTTAGGCCAATGATGGGGTTTTTTTATGATATGTCATATTCTATAGTCATAGATGACCACACCAAATACAATAATGCCAAAATCATGGAGTAAAATAAATGAAATATGACATACGCTAGAATCAGAGAGGAATATTGCATGTCGAATGCAGATTCATAAACCCTCACCCAACATTCATAAATTGGAGTGGGACAAAAGAAAAAAGAGGAGACAAGAAATGTGCAATTCAAGGGATCAATAGAGCTCAAATAGAAAGAAACCCCAGGAACAACAAATCATTGGATCATGTGAGAAATCTAATTTTGGCATTGGCCAACCAGATTTGGTAATAGAGGCAGCAAAAATGATTCCTTCGAGGAGTAAAATTTTGTAGTTGGTAGAGGTAGGGAATACCTCTCTTCAAGTGGTATAAATAGTAGAAAGTATGGATTTTTATGAATCAGGACCCATGATACACCAATCTCTCATTAAATATGACAACCCACATATAAGAGACTTTCTCCATTAAAGGATTCATATAGATCCTCAATCTTCCAAGGTGTGGTGCAAACCATATGAAAATGGAAACATTCTTGATAGATTTTTTATTGAAATTCCATAAATAAATCAAATTCAAGAAGAGGATATAATTCTCCATGTTAAGGATCTCAAGGACTCATCCCCCATGTCGAATCTACTTATAGAAGAAGAAGAATATAAATCAAAAAATAGTGAGGATGAACAAACATGTCCCTTTGAAAGATAGTTCATTGAATATACAGACAAGAGTTTCCATATGGATGAAATAACCCCAACAAACGAAGAAGTCAAAATATTGATGGAGCACATCACAACTAAATTTCAGCAATTGATTGTTCTAGTCAAATCAATATGATCCACATTATGTTGAGAATGGAGTGAGATAGAAAGGAAAATTTAGTAGAAACATAGAAATATGGTTAAACCCAACTTCTATTAATGAATAAAATAAAAAAACATTGTATAACACAAACTCGCTATAATGGGGTAGCTTATCTCTAAAGAGAAAGAGATGTTGGTTATGCTTCATTAACAAAAAGCTTTTCATCACACTCCATTGCATTCTTAAAGGAACTCCTTCACCTTGATTATATATGAGAGAGTGAGAGGAGAATAAATCCCATGATGCATGTGGGATAAATTGGTTTAAGTTTACCAAATTCCATAGGCATGTAGAACACTAGGACTTTGGATTCTAATGGGATCTGGTACATTAACACTGTAGGCATTACATTACATTACATTACATTACCCATAAAAAGGGTGAATATCATGGTTTACCAAAACCATAGTCTCAAAAACATTGATTCAATCGAGAAGGTGTATGGCCATGAAAATCCACCTAAATCAATCCTCCCCCCTTAGGAAGAAATGGTTCCCATTGCATCAAGTTCCCTCAAGATATGGAAATTTTTTTGTTGAATCTGAACTTTGGTGAGCCACTTTCCTTATTGAAGTATCTATCATGATTTTACTTGGCTTATGAAAGGATGTCATGAACATGTTGGTGGAGGTGTTGGATCCATTCAACAAATTTGGTTGCATGATCTACCTTGGTCTAAGTGTGGGAAGACTCTATCGGTTAAGATGCAACAAGAAGAGATATATAAATGGGAGCTAATGGTTGGAACCCAAAGCACACATGAAAGGGCCATGGCCAATAGATCTATGATAAACATATGGAAGACTCTCATTCTCTAGAAGGGAGCATCTGTATATTGGACCATCAGGTAAGGGAGCATCGAGCACAAAGTAAATGGAATGCGAGATGTTGTAGTGCAGAGGCACCCACGTAGGTGAAGAAAAAATACCTTTGTTCTTCTATACAATATTTACAACCTAATTATATTGGATATAAAGACCTTGGGTCGAGGTTATAGTGGTCATAATGACCTTCTGATTGGATCATGAAGAGGGAAAAAATTGTGGTATGAGAGATTACTTTACAAAACTATTTTTTTGAGATCAATGAAGTGGGATTAGTTAGAGCTACCTTTGGTGCCCTATATAGATAACTTCCTAGAGTAACAATGGCACTGTGAGGCCAAGACTCATAAATAACATGACACTTCCACATATATGGTTTTCCTAAAAGAACATAATGAACTTCAAGTGGAGAAACATCACACATTACCTCATCCCTGAAGGGATTGATGTCATAGGATAGGTGACACTACTATTTGATGTATATGTCTCATCCTCTTCTCAAACATCAAATGGTTTATGATTGGGGGCGTGTAATCATTGGTAGATGCAATCTCTTGAAAACCTCAGCTAATATCAAGTTCTTTTGAATCTCATTGTCAACAATAAAATGTAGTGGGGTCCTTTTACCCACATATGTGAGTGGAAGAGGCACTCCCCCTCCTCAGGATCCTCTGGTTCTTCTAGTTTTATTTTTTTGAATACAATGGTAGAATTGGGTTCTACATTGATGATTTGTGGGTTCTAATTCTTTTTCTTTGGGCTTGGCCAGTGATGACCAATTCGAGCGACATTCAATGGTGTTGTTTCAAGGGATTTTGTGGAACTCACACCACTTTATGGTGTCTTTCTTAGACTTCCCATCACCCTTCTTATCCAGTTACTTGGACCAATTTTATTTATATTGACTCTCCTTGATTTGTCCTTCATTTTTTGAGTTAGGGTTTCCTTTTCCATTCTTTTTTTGTGGAGTATTTACAAACCCGAACTGCCACTTAGTCCACAGCTTGAATTTTTTCTCAATTTTGACTACATATCAATAAGCATCTCCTAGTGAGGAGATATCCAAGAAATCCATATTTTTTTTTAATGTTTTTTTGCAAGCCACTGTGGTACTTCAAAACAAGGTGCCCCTTAGAGTATTTAATACCCATATTTGAGCATAATGTATGAAATATGTCAGTTTACTTTGACACAATTTGGTCTCTTTTCTGACGTAGAGTCATCCATCCCATGTATTGGTCATCATAGTTTATGATAGGGTAGAAATCCTTGAGGGAATCTACAAAGGCCTCGCAAGTGGGGTCTCTCTTGAATGGTGTAGATTCATTTGTGGTGTACCTCTCCCAGTAACCTCCCCACCAAGATCTGACATGGGGAAGGACTTTAAGGAGCATGAAGGTAATCTTTTTTCTCTCAATTTTTTTTTAGACAAAGTAATAACCTTCTAGCAAATTCAACTATTTTTCTAGAGAATCTGCATATATATGGCCTTCAAATAAGGGGATATAAAAATTGATATGTACCTTGAATGGTTTTTCATCATTGAAATAGTTTCTTATCGAAGATTCCCCAACCTCCATTGGTATTCATCCAAGGATCCGAGTGAATTTTTCCATCATCTCATTCCTCTATTGCACGAGGGATTCCTCGACCAATGTCTTGAAATGATATCCTAATCCATCATATATAATTTATTCCACCATGGGATGTCACTTAGGATGGAAAGAGTGGTTTTCCTCAAGTGAAACTAGCTCGAGACCCAACTCTTTATACCCTGACCTCATTAGGGACATGCTCTAAGAAATGAAAAGGAGCATACATATTTGATACCAATGATTCATATTATGTTGAGAATGAAATGAGATATAAAATAAAATATAGTAGAAACATAGAAATACAATGAAACCCAACTTCTATTAATGAATAAAATAGAAAAAAATTATAGAACTCAAAATGGATAGAATGGGGTAGCTTATCTATGAAGAGAAATATATGTTCGTTATGCTTCATTCAAAACAATCTTTAAATACACTCCATTACATGCTTAAAGGACCTACTTCACCTCGATTATATATGGGAGAGTGGGAGGAGAATAATTCCCATGATGCATGTGGGATAAATTGATCTAATTTTATAAAATTTCATAGGAATTTAAAACACTAGGACTTGTCAGGAAGTCACCCGTCCTAGTACTAATCTATCCCAAGTGCACTTAACTACAAAGTTCTAATGGGATATGGTGCATTAATGTTGTAGGAATTGCATTACAATACAAATGTAGATGGTATTACATTACATTCCCCATCAAAAGGGTGAATATCATGGATTATCAAAATCACAGGCTCAGAAATGTTGATTCAGTGGAGAATGTGGATGGCCATGGAGATCCACCTGGATCAAAATCACTCAAAAATTGACTCCCTTAGTCAAAGTAGAACCGAATTCCCATTCGACTTCTCTAATGAATCGACAAACACAAATTCCTCATATTATTCCAAGTTCAAAGCCTCCAAATACAACCAAGATGGGTCTAAATCACATACCTATTTACGAAGGAGATGAGGATCTCCAATGACACTATTTTGTTTTTGAAAAAAAATCGGATGTTGTCGACATAACAGATGAAGATAAATAGAGGGAACAATTCAATGCAACACTAAAATCTAGAGAACTCACTTGGTTCATGAATTTCACATAAAATCAAAGATGGTTGGAAGAAGTTATTAAGAATAGCTTCCTTATGTTCTTCAAGGCTCAAGACATCAGGAAATTGACATTGCATAACCTTAAAGAAATCAAACAAATCTCAATAAAAACAATGTGTGAGTATGAAAAAGTATTTAAAGTTATACTCAGTTAGAGACTGCATGTTATTGATGAAATTCTCTTGGTTCAGTGATACGTTGCAAGATTATTACAAAAAATCATAGAACTGCCAAGAATTTATGACATCCAAGAATGAGAATAAGCCTTGAAAAAGTATCAATGTATAGAAAAATATGATGACGGACCATCGACTTCCTTGTCGATTGAAATAAGATAAGAAGAAAACTTGTAAATTCTACAACAATATTTAAAGAACATGACCACCGGGTGAAATGAACTCTAGTGAACCCTTTTTTCAAATGAAGGGCATACAAAAGAATATTGTAAATTTAACGATGGAAAGACAATTTTTGGGGATAATTTTTATGTTTAAAATAAGGTTGTCTTCCTATAACATGGGTTGTGTGCTTGTAAGTGCATTTCCTATTGAGGAAATGGTTCAAGAGCCTTGGGGAGGTTGTTTTCAAAACTCATGGAATAACTGATAAATTGTTGGAGTCCCCAACTAATATGTTTACTATCCAAACAAGTGCACTAGAGCTATGTATAGAAGGGGGAAGGCCCAAGGGACTTCCTAGCAGAGAAGGGGGATCATATTCCTTGGGTTGTGCAGGTTGAGTGGAAAGAGAGATGGTGGATTGAAATTTTTTTGGGAGTGGAGAGTGTAGGTTTTGGGATATTGAATGTGGAGAGTGGACAATCAAGAGGGATAGACCTCACTATGGAATTACAGACTCATCTTAGGGGTGTATTTATATTGACAGAAAATGA
The DNA here is from genome assembly GCA_900067695.1 of Picea abies. Taxonomy (NCBI): domain Eukaryota; kingdom Viridiplantae; phylum Streptophyta; class Pinopsida; order Pinales; family Pinaceae; genus Picea; species Picea abies. The sequence continues at coordinate 13,228 of CBVK0103714436.1, forward strand.
ACAACAATCCTATGGTTGGGAGGTACGCCCCTCGTACATAGCCAATTGGTTCATTTGTTTAAAATAATTTTCAGTTATATTTTATCGTGTTTATTTCAATGTGTATGTGTTTATTAAAATGTTGATAAGTTTGTGTGAATAGTGTGCATTTATTTGGTTTTGTAATTGTTCTTAATTGCATGAATAAATTAGTATATGACTAGTTGTTATTTTTTTGTGTCAAAGAATTATTTTTAAATGAGTTTAGTTGGTTGGGTTTTTTATAATTTAATAAAATAAAAGAAAGAGAAAAAAGAAGAGGAAAGAGAGGAGTGAGGTGATGAAGTATGATGGGGAAAGGTGAGGGTGTCCAAGAGAATGATATGGAATCACATCAGGGAGCCATGTGGACCCAAGGTGCCACATCAATTTTCACATCAACAGATGCCACATATGCAGATGTGATCCTATGTTTTAAAAAAAATAAGTTTGGAGCCTATTTCTTATTTTGGCCATAGAAGGAGTGGAATAGATCATAAAAAGAGAAAAACAAATTTTTTTTTTTTTTCCCCCATAGTGTTAGGGGATACATAAATGCCAAAGAGGGCCACTATCCAATTATGCACTATTTTTTCAGAAAATGCAAATTAGAGGACTTTGAAGATCAAGGTCAAACTCCATGGCAAGGGCACTATTATTGATGAAATTTATAAATTATGTTAGAAAATCAGACATGGAAATATTATGTTAATGGATTGACCATATTCCAAGGAGTTTGGAGTGAACATAACAAAATGGGGAAATATCCACTATTTTGGGCCACTTTTTGGGACTTTTGGGATTTTCAAATGAGGAAAAGAGACCCCGAATGGAAAATATGGAAAATTTTATTGAATCAAAATTTCATTTAAGCATCAATCTATATAACTTTATATTTGTGAATTTTTTCCATAAATGCTCAGATTGGGAGATAACTAGTTTGGCTAAAAATTTCTAAATCTCGAAAAAGGGGTGAAAAAAGACAAAGTTGTTATTTCTATATTGTTGTGGATTTTGACTAGAGAATTAGATAAGAAATATAAGTGTTGTTGTGAAATCACTTTCATAAATGTTATCAATGTCTCATATGAATTTTTTTTTGGTTCCTAACATATTTTCTTCTACAGGTGACAAAATTTGGCCTCTGAAATAATTTGAACTAGTGAAACATGTGCAAAAATGGATAAAATTGTTAATTTCAAGAATCCATAAGTTGGAGCTCATAAATCATAATGAATAATGAGTATATCCATTGGCAAGGTAATACACATGACAACATGAAAGAAGGATTGATTTCTCTAAGGAATCATCTGGTTGTTTCATAAAGTTGTAGGAAAAAGTGGAATTGGATTCCATGAACCATGCAACTATTTAAAGTGGAAGGAAAAAGTGGAATTGGATTCCATGAACCATGCAACTATTTAAAGTGGAACTTTTCCAAATAACTTCAAAAAAACATTTATAAATGATAGAGGTGCATGCTAAAGGTGAGTATTGTGTTAGTAAGAGTATTGAAACTTGACATGATAGTTCATATGCGAAGGTATAGAGGCACATTTGAAGTGTGTTAGCTTGAAAAATAAAAAGGGGCTAAATTTTAATAGCAACGTATTATTAACAAGGAGATTAGATGTCATAAGTGGAGATTGTGTGGTTCTATTGTAGATTATAATTCAGGGTCTAATGGATAGATAAGAAATGAAGATATTTTAGAGTCGAATGATGTAATAGAGAGCTACAAAGTAGGAAATGGAAGATTGATAAAAGGGCCAAAAAAAGTAGAACCAAATTAATATTTAGCCACTACAAAGTCCCAATGATTTGCAAAGTAGAATCAACAAAGATTCTCACATAAAAACATGAATCCATTAGGTGAAGGATGTAAACAATAGGAATGGGAAGGCAAGGTGATGCAGACCCCCTTCTCTCCTAAGGGTTGCACGACATCCCGGTCAAGGATCTTCAATTCCGAGCCGAATTGGCTCTCTGAGACCTTAATGGACTCACTTATGAATTAACACAATCCCTTTTTATCCTTTGGTGAAGGTTCTATGGAACCTATGACTCCTTTCTTCGCACTACTGAACTCACAAGTTTCAAGTGCAAGCTCCTCTCCCGTTGGCCCATTCCCACATGTGACCTCGGGCTATGTCCTTGCATAAACACGTGATTGCAGGTGCACCCAAGAGTGGTTTTGGATCAACCCTCTTTTCTCCCCGCAATTTACCTCTAGTCACCATATACCCCTTCATCAATACCATGGTCTCGATTGCGGACCACCCTCGAAATTTTAACCTCTGAGCACTTTATATCACCACAATGCAAGGTGACCATAGATCTCACAATCTTGATGGTGCTTCTAAATGGATAGCTGAGATATACCCCTTAGAAACAAATAGTTCATATCTACTCCTCCCAGATCGACAACTACGATTGTTTCTGGATTTTGGACTTCGGAACTCTCGAATCTCAAACTTTTCTTTCTTCCATAATGAAGGATCCTCTTGACACATGTCCTCCTATGATCAATGGTTGTGATCCCTGTGGGTCTTCAAAATTCATGGTTTTCAAGTCTCAAACTTTACTCCCCTCGAAATACAAGGAATTATGCCACATGTCCACTTGAATCGGACGGTTGAGGCTTACCTCAGGTGTTTACCCAAAATCGATAGATTTATGCCACATCTCCCTTAATTTGGTGGCTATGAATTAATTCGAGACTTTACCTAGAGTCCACATATTTACACCACAACTCTTCTAGATCAGATGGCCCAAATTCACTTCAGACGATCTGATGCTTGAGATTTTCTTCGGATGATCTGACGACTGAGGTCTACTTCGGATGATCGAATGATCAAGATTTACTTTGGTTCTCTGTCTATCCAAGCTTTGAGAGTTTCAATTCTCAACTGGAATTTCTTGAAGTGAGATTTTTTCGGAGTCTCATATCAGCTGACACATACTCCCCCCGACAATCAATGGTTGAGATTTGTCTTTGGCAATTTTTACCTCCTCCTTGTCCACAAACTTTTGATGTTGTGGATCTAGCGCCACATGTCCTCCTTGATGAAGGATGACCCCAAACTACTTCTGGACTTCAGAACTTTGGTAGGTTCCCTCTCTTGCGTGTGAAAATCGCTAAGGCATAGGCACCTTGATTTGATCAAATAGTTGTTGATCCTTTGAATCGGTGATCCAATGACCACTATCACTCTCCCTCTTGAGCTTTTGACTTCCTTTGACTTAGAGTATTTTCTAAGTACTCAAAGTCCTCGACCTTTGTTCCTCCTACAAGTCTGTCTCTTGGACCTTGTCTCCACTTCTGGGAAGCTCTATTCCTTCTAAGATTTATCGACTTCTGCTCCTTTGACTCCTTACGGAATCACTTAGACATTTAGCTGAATTTTGGATCTGTGCACTCCTTGCAGCATATTCTTACACAACGTTTGAGTTCTTATGGATGATTGTGCATGCCTTGCAACAATCACTTTTCACTCCTTCCAAAGGAAACTCTATGCTATCTCTTATTATCTTATGAGTTGAAACAGACTATGTTGACGCAGTCCTTGCGGACTATGTGCACAATTTGCACAGACTCAATGAAGAGAAAATGATTTAACTTATGCAAATATTTCAAAACTTTATATTCTCGTAACGAGATTCATTCATTCATTCATGAAAGAAACAATAACAGGGAATTGCAAAACAATCACATTATCACGCATTAGATCACTTTTCCTTTGTTATATTCATTCAAAATCAAATGGCTACAGCTATAATCAAACAACAACTAAAACTCAGAAATTTCCTACTAACTCCCAACAGCCTCATTTGGGCATAAAAAACATCTATTTGTTTCAGAGGGTTCTTAGGGCCCCCCTCCAACTACTCATATACGCGAAAATGACACCTAACTACTACCTTAGTTCAGTTACATTCAAGACTAGGAGTGAAAACTCTCAGATCACTCATCATCATTTAGCTTCCAAGCATTTGATCTTATTCTGTTTTTCAATCAGCTCCAAAATATTCGCAGTAAATGCCAGCATTTAATATTTTGAAATGATTCCAAGTCGTTGAGTTGTCTTGCCACACGTGCTCACTGATGATGCTCCTGCATCATACTCCTATGGACAAAAATTCATGGACTCTTGTCCATGATCTCCTGCACTAAATTTCCATGTTTCTGGATATCAACTTCATTTTCCCAACTGGCATCCTCTAGTGGGTATCCCTTCCACTTGACAAGATATTCAAAATAGGTCTTCCTCCTGGTCTTGTTGCCAATCCTCTGATCAAAGATCTTCTCCATCTGTGGTTTTTATGCTATGGGAATTTGTTTCTCCCACTAAATCCTCTCTTGATCTGTCGATCCCTCTGTGTCCTCTTTCCTATAAGGATACAGGTCTGAAACGTTGAATATATGTGATATGCCCACATCATTTGGTAGATTAACCTCATAGGAGTTTGCATCAAACTTACTTAAGATCTTACATGGCCCTATCATCTTCATCTTTAACTTGTTATATGTCCCCCCAGGGAACCTTTATTTCTTAATATGTGTGAGAACTTGATCTCCTACTTCAAATTGAAGTTTCATGCGATGTTGATCAACTATGTGATTATACACTTGGCTAGAGCTCTACAACTGTCCTCTGATTTGGCTATGGAGCTTCTGCATTTCTGTAGAAAAATATTCTTCTCTAGTTCTTATGATCTCACTTTGTTCGAAGTCTCTCAACTCATATACTCCCCTTGGTTGCATTCCATACAATATTTGGAATGGGCTCTTTCCATTTCTCTTGTTTGGTGAGTCATTGTATGCAAATTCTTCTTGTGGAAGAATATGATCGCACTGATTATGATTCTCAGTGACCAGACTTCTCAATAAGTTTTCCAAAATTCTGTTTACCACCTCAATTTGTCCATCTGTCTGAGCTTCATAAGCTGAAGGAAAATTTATCTGTTGAAGGAAAATTTGTCCCCAACTTCTTCCATAGTGTTCTCCAGAAATGACCAACAAATTTAGTGTTTCTGACTAAGACAATGCTCTTGGGTAGTCCATGAAGTCTCACAACTTTCTTGAAAAACAAATTTGCAACATGTGTTGCATCACTAGTCTTATGGCATGGGATAAAGTGTTCCATATTTGAAAATCTACCCACCACCACAAATATGGAATCACATCCTCTTTTTGTTCTTGGCAATCCCAACACAAAATCCATGCTTATTGAATCCCAAGGCCTCTTTGGTATTAGCAATGGTTGATACAATCCAATGTTCTTTCTTTTACGCTTTGCATGTTGGCAAATTCTACATATGTTCACATATTTTATCACTTTTGTTCTCATACCTGGCCAAGAGTATTAACTTCTCAATTGTGTAAATGTTTTATCATGGCCAAAATGTCAAACCAATCCTCCACTATGATTTTCCTTCAAAAGGTTATCTCTCATTGAGCATTTTGGTATGCACAATTGGTTGCCCTTTAACAAAAATCCCTCTTGAATCATATACTCTATACACTGGCTCATGTCTCTGAGCAAAATATTTTCACATGCTTCGTATTCTTCCTTTAAATATGGATCATCACAATACATATCCTTCAGGTGTTCAAACACCAAGGTCTTCACCTAAAACTCTTGCAGAATCAAACATCTCCTGCTCAATGCATCAACAACTTTTTTAGCATTCCCAACAATATGTTTTATGACAAAAGTAAAAGTCTGCATAAACTCAATCCACTGTGCATGCTTTTGATTCAATTTTTCCTTTCTGGTTATGAATTGTAAAGCTTGGTTGTCGATATACAAGACAAATTCCTGTGGGTCAAGGTAGTGTCTCCACTACTTCAGGGCTTGAATTATGGCATACAACTCCTTATCATATGTGGAGTATTTTCTCTTAGTCTCATTTAACTTCTCATTGAAATAGGAAACCGGTCTATTATCTTGGCTCAAAATGGCTCCAATTGCAACTCCACTTGCATCGCATCTCACCTGAAATGTCTTTTCAAAATTTGGTAATACTAGAATTGGTCGTTCTGTTATTTTCTCCTTCAGTGTATTGAAGCTCCTCTCGGTCTCCTCTGTCCATTTAAAAGACTTGAGATTCTTCTTCACTGTATCCATCATTGGTGCACAAATTCCACTGAAGTCTCTGATGAACTTCCTATAAAAACTTGCTAATCCATGGAAACTTCTTACCTCAAACATGCTTCTCGGTGATGGACATCCTTTAATTGCTTTCACCTTTTCTGGATCCATATTCAGTTCATTTGAAGAGATCACAAAACCCAAGTAAATGAGTTCTATCTT
>CBVK0103714439.1:0-30689 GCA_900067695.1 Picea abies
TTTTCCAAACTTTGATCTATGTTAGGAGTTCAAGAAGTTGTCATTAAGGATAGGCTCTAATTCCTCCTTCTTTCCCCTATTGTGTCACTATTGTAAATACTTCAATCCTATCCCAAGTTGTTATTAAGGGGGGATGCTATGATATTTAGACACTTAGGGGTTAATTAAGATCTACTTGGTCTAATGTATCGTTAGGTAAAAGTGTGTTTCTTAGTCTGTTTCTTTAGTATGCATTTGTAGTTAGGAAATCTAACGGTCATGATATGTTCTCGACATAGAGTGATCTGACGGTTCATATTCCCCTCTATATTAATGATCATTGATCCATGGCTTAACACCTGATTGGTCCATGATCTCTATTTAAAGAGCATAGTGGGTCATTTTCCGATGAATGATTGTTGAATCCACTGGGGAAGAACTTTGAATAGTCTTTCCTTGGATCATCTATAACCTTTGCCTCTCCTTAGATCCTATTTTCTTCTTGATTCTGATCGACTTCCCATTCTCTCTTCTTCACTGAATATCTCACATAGTCATTCATTGAGTTTTCTGAGTTTTTAGCCTTTTAGATAATTGTTTTTGAACTTTTCAGAAGGGTGGCACTCCCCTACTACTCAAACCAGGGTGCCACTTACCTAACTGGTGCCCCCAGAGGCCTTCCAGAGGGCGCCATTAGATGAATGGAGCCCCCCAAGATCCTCCTATAGAGATCCATTCCCTTAATTGGTTCCCTGTATGCTTGAGAATAGGGGTACCATTCCCCCTGTTTAGGCCTTTCTGTTTCCTTTCTGTTTGCTTCTTTCAGTCTGACTATGAAGGTTTTTTCCCTAGAGACTCCTTAACTGTCTTTGAATTTGTTTGCCTGAGAATTTGATAGTTATCATTCATTTATGTTTCTCCCTTGAGTTTTCAAATATTCTCCTAGTTGTGATCCCCTAGGGTTAACAGGAACCCCTTGTTGCCTTTGAGTTTGTCTGATCTTCATCTTGGAAAGCTTTCATCTTGCTTGGTTGTTTAGGACTATTCATAAACTAGGGTTTGCAAAGGTTGCTTGGAATTGAGCCTTCTTGTCTTCATTAAAACATCTCACCTTTTTAGATGATTAGGACTCTTTTTCTTACCATAACCCAACTTGATTTCTATTTCTTATTGCTCATCATTTGAGGATTTGGTTGAGTGTTTGTCTTCTTTCTCTTTTGCATCTTTGAGTTCTTGATCGAAAATTTTATCCCCTAATTGTTTTCTTTCATTTCTCATCACTTTGAGTGTGCTTTTTTGGATCATTTTATCCTCATAGTTCTTTGTATCAAACTTATCTCTTTCATTTGAAAGTTAAGAAGTGAAAAGTTTGCATACCTCCTTGCAAACATAATCAAGCCAAGAACATTTTACATTCATTAGGAAGTTTGTTTTGCTTTATGTTTTGAAAAAGAGCTAGTTTTGCATGTGCATTTTAGTTTTTAGAAACATTTGCTTGGTACTTTAGCATCGTATTGATCCCAGAAATTGAAAGTTGTAGTGTTTTAAGTGTTTTCTTATGATAAGAGGAATGGGACTCTTCTCCTTCCCATACGTAGAATTCATAGAAATAAAGACTTGAATATCATTATTTTTCATTCTATTTGGAGTCGAGTCTCTCATATCATCAGTTTCATCTCCGTGAATCCTCTGAGTTAAAATCCATTAAAATTAACCATGCGCTAATAAAATCAACTAGAAAAGTTTTTGGTTTTAGCACACCAATAGTACCACAGGATTACGGTCTTTGGACTAGGTGAAGTGAGTAAACTATACAAGACTACTAAACAATCTGTATACCACTAAAGAGTGTATAAATCCAACTTTCCTATAAGAATAGTTGGGAAACCCCTCTCATAAAGGGGCTAAGCAAGAGGTCGCGTGCGGGAGAGCATCGAAGATTATCCCTCCAAATCTTAACCAATCATAGCAGACATATCTTATATTGAGGGTTGTTCTTGAGAAACCACAAGTTTCATTTGGTCTCGGTGCTTCATGAACTCTGAATCCATTCGGGGTCCTCTTCATTTGGTCTCGGTGCTTCATGAACTCTGAATCCATTCGGGGTCCTCTAGAGTCCTATCGGTCCACTTTTCTTCATTTCTCTTGAAGAGCTTTGGACTTTGATATCCTTCCCATACGTTTGGTCCCAACTGGCGACTGTACCCGCACAGAGGCTGAATATGAGTTGGTAACCTTAGTGGAATTTCCTAGGTACCTATACTTGGCCAACCAATATTTGATACACCATACACGATACACATTGATTCTTGTTCTTCTTATCGATTACCACCCGATTCCACCACTATACCATCTTTTGGCGCGAACCCATCATCTTTTGGTTTTTCTGAAGGACTTGGAAATTCATCTTTTTCCACAACTCATGTAGTTGATAATGTTAGTTCTTCATTATTACTGAAAATTTCATTGACCCAAGTAACCCCGACTAAACCACTTGTGCATTCATCTCCTTTCGCACATGAGTCAGGTAATATTCCCGCTTCACTAGTTCTACACATGCACACACCAAGTGACTTACTTGTTCATTCCATCGGTCAAATGGATAGCAATCAAGTCATTCACATAACCAAAATTACACTAGCCACTCAACCTCCATCACATACATTGCATATTCGTACACCCTACATTGGAGGTCAATATTAAATGGGAGGCCAACCTTCACCTGGGGGGAAACCTTCAGTTGCAGGGAAAATGTTTACTGGGGGGAAGCCTTCAGTTGCAGGGGAAATTTTTACTAGGGGAAAACTACACGGTTGAAACATCAACAAGCTAGAGGGAAAGCCACTCCTACAAGTCCTTCTATTCATAATACCATTGGTTTGTATCCTGGACATCCATATCAAAGAGTTGTGAATTCTTTGTGGGCTCAACCCAATCCAATGAGCATGCCTCCGCAAGAAACTATGCCTATCAATCCGTAAACCCCACGCAATCCAATGAGCATGCCTCCGCAAGAAACTATGCCTATCAATTCGTAAACCCCACGATTCCAATGCAACAGTCCCTTCCACTTCCATACACCGGGGGACCATCAGGTCAATTTCAATATGTAGGAGGTCCATCAGCTCCATCAAAGTACATGGGTGGACAACCTAGGAAACCACCATATATGGGAGGGCCATATAGTTTTTTCGTCTCGTCGCAACTTGGATATGGTCCTACTGGTGTTCCCACACAATATGGTTATCACCAATATCAACAATCTAACCAAAATATGCTGTTCTTGGCTACATTAGATATTCCATATCTCCCGTATTTAAAAAATGATCCCATCCTTCATGCCCCATTTTGGCCCACCATCCTTGCCAAATTCCCATCCTTCATGCCCCATTTTGGCCCACCATCCTTGCCAAATTACCATTCGACATTTTGAAACTCGACAAAAAACCCGAGGAAGATCCTAACAATCATGTTATGAATTTCCATTTATGGTTTTCTTCCAACTATTTGATGGAAGATTCCATCCGTCTTAGAATTTTTTGGAGAACACTTATAGGTTCAACAATGAAATGGTACATTGAACTGCCACATAACTCCTTTAGCAACTTTATTTCTCTTGCCATGGATTTCCTGATGCATTTTCAATTACCTATACGATATGAGACAGGTACAAAACTTTTGACCTCTCTCTAGAAATCCTCTTTTACCCACATATCTGATCATATTCATGAGTGGAGACAACAAATACGGTTGATTAAAGCTCCAATTCTGGACCAACTCCTCGCGGATTGGTTTACAAAGTCTCACTTTCCTCCCATCACCTGCGATGTCATTATGGGAAACGTAGTTACTGATGAGCAGGTTGTCAATCTTGCACAATATTTATACTTGGTTTACTCCCAGTACGACACACTTTATGATACAATCCCCAACGCTCCTCACCAGTCAAATGATCCATCCAGAACTGCTCCAGAGCCTAGTTCCATTCCAAACACCACAACTACTTCTACTCCTACTCAAACCTTCCAGGTGAATGTGGTCCAATCCACTTCATCTTAGAAACCAGGAGGTAAGAATAAAAACAAGGGTAAATCCAAGAAATCTTCTAACGAGTAGGATAATTCTAATACTGTTGATACTCAAGCATCAAGGAAGCCTAAATCTCCATGTATGATTTGTGAGGAAGATCACTACACAAAATACTACCCTCATCATGAAGTTGTCGCTAAATATCTGAAGAGTACCTCCCAATTAGTTTAACAACAACATCTCGTTGCACAAAATCCTTACCCTCCACAAGGGGGCAATGTAGGTCATTCCCACCATGGGGATGCTTCCACAAGTGACTCTGAGGTGTATATGTTTAAGATGGTTAATTTCACGACTCATGCAAATACCTATGACACTCCTCCAGGTGATCATACTAAAGGGAAGGTTGTCGATCATATCTCTAGTTCCACTCCTCCTCCATCTTCCAATCCTCTTCAGATTGAGAAGCTAATTTCTGATGTAGTGTTGCACTCACCCAATAGCATAATTAGAAAAGAAACATTTAATCCTAATTCTCACGCTGCCCAAAACTACAACATAGTTGAATATTTGGCACACATGCCTTGTGCTATGTCCACCCTTTAAGTTCTATAAAACTTTCCAAGTCAACATAGAACCCTATTGACAACCATTGGAGCTATGGATCCCGAGGAGTCGAACCTAATTATGCTTAATCTGGATTACTTTAAGGAGAGGGTCTCCCACCACTTAACATTCCAAATTCAAGTTTTGTTTAGTGGAAAGAAAATTCATCACATTGTTTCGGATGAGGGAGCCTCCACCTATGTCATGTATTTTCCTTGTTGGAGAGCCCTTGGTTCTCCTACACTAACCTAGTCCCCTACCACCTTGAAAGCATTTGATGGATGTGGTTTCCAACCTCATGGACTCTTGCAATATTTCATTGTGACTGTTGGTTGTGGAGCTTGATTACCTTCATGATTCAAATGTTTGTTTTAGCCGTGCTTCAACCCCATTCCCCAATGGGGGGTGTGGGGGGGCTTGTCCCCCCAAAAATGTCACTAGGGAGGTCCAGGGGGGCGACAAAATTTTTTGTAGCCCCCACTGGTGAGGAATTCGGGGGAAATACCCCCGAAGTGAAATATTGGGAAAATTTCCTTGTAAAATATTGTAATTTCGTAGTCAATCTAGACCGTTCATTATAAGGTCTCATATCTGACGATAAAAGTTATTCTTAGGGATTTTTTCCCTAGAAGGAAACCCTATTTTATGAGGGAATTGTATTTCCACTGTGTATTATTGTGAATTTTGTATTCTAAGAGAAAACACTGCGAGAGAAAGAAGAGGAAGTTATAATGGTTGAGTTGTAGGTTGTATCCCTTCATTTTGATGGATAATAATAAGGAAGGACCTGACAATTTCTCTGGTGGATGTAGCCCACACTAGGTGACCCACGTATATCCATGTCTCTATAGTATTGTGTATCTTTTGTGTTTTATTTCCACATTTGTTTTATTTTATTTCTCTGCAATCCTGTTTTTCTAACAGTGACATTGAAGGGTAAGACCGTTTCAGTCGATATTGAATTGGTCGACATGCCCATGGATTATAATTTGTTACTTAGTCATAGTTGGTTTTATGCAATGACTTTTATCACATCTTCAATGTTTTGTATCTTATGATTTGCCCATCAAGGAAAAATTATCATTGTTGACCAACTTGAGTATAAAAATCTAGATCTTAAAAATGTTGCAACGAATAATGTCCCTTTTCTAGGACTTAATGGTTTTGAGAGTGTAGGTGTAGGTATTCTTAATGATAACTTTCTCATGGGGGTTATTCCTTTTCCTTCTCCTCCCACTGCACAGGTTTCCATGTTAAACATGATTTCGACTCAAGTGCGACAATCCTTTGAATTATTTGATGCTTTGGTAGTACCTGGTCTCGATGAGCATATTTCATTGCCTCCCTCAAACTCATTTTAAAAATAAAACAGAACCACCTCCATTAAAATCAAGTCTCCCTCTAGATCAAGTTCTCGAACCTTCTTTTCCTACGCATAGTGAAAATGTTCTTATTAGTAACCAAATGCCTAAACGTGGAAATTAGAAGAGTCATCAGAGGAAACAATGTTTGGGGGGCAGGTCTCTAGCCTCTAGAAATCATGCTAGAGTGAGACCACTAGCTTCTATCATGCAATATGGGGGCAAATGACCTCTAGAGAGACACACTTCTAGGAGTGATCCTCACTTGAGGGTCGTTCCGCTCATAACGTAGTAACTCTTTTTGGAACAAACTTAGTCTTTGTTCTTTCTTGTGCTTGTAAAAACATGAGAATAGGTTACCGAGATAAGCCTATGTTCTTTCTCGTGCTCATTAAAACATGAGAATAAGTTACCAAGTAAACTTTTATCTCTTTTTTAGACTCATAAAATCTATATGAAAAATGAACTCTTTGGAGTTTCATTTAAACTATTTTCACACTCCCTAAACATGAAATGATTACAGAGTGAGATTTCTTGCTTTCACACTTGTTAAAAGGTTTGAAAGGGCGTCTTTTGAGTGGGAGTTTATCTCTTTTTCAGCCTTGTGAGACTAATTACGAAAAATGAACACTCTAATTAAGCATGATTAGAAGAGTTCTCCCCTGTATTATTTTACACTTTTTGGGGGCTTGGGAGACTAAATTATGAAAAAGAAACACTCTAATCGAGCATGATTAGAAGAGTTCTCCCTGTATTATTTTACACTTTTTTCGGACTTGGGAGACTAAATTTATGAAAATTCATCCATGGATTCTCTTTTAAGTTCTTTTCAGACTCTCTAAATATGAAAAACCATTGATTTTACCTTCTTTGGACTTGCTCATTAATACATGAGAATAGGTTACCAAGTACACTTTTATCTCTTTTTTAGACTCGTAAAATCTATACGAAAAAAGGAACTCTTTCGATTCTCCTTTAAGCTCTTTCTAAACCCCCTAAACATGAAAATATTTTCGAGTGATCTTGCTTCCTTTCACACTCATTAAAAGGTTTGAAAGGGCATATTTCGAGTGGTAGTTTATCTCTTTTCGGCCTCGCAAGAATAATTATGAAAAAGAAATAATCTAGTCAAGCATGACTAGAAGAGTTCTCCCTAGTATTGTTTTACACTTTTTTCGGACTTCAGAGACTAAATTTATGAAAAATTCACCCATGGAGTCATATTTAAGTTCTTTTCAGACTCTCTAAATGTGAAAAACCATTGAATTTACCTTCTTTGGGCTCATAAAATTATGCATTGAGGGACCTATGTGAGTCCAATATCCAAGACCCATATGGGACCGAACCCTTACTTCTTCAGGTTCGTTAAACATGTGAAGAGGGAATTACCGAAGGTGAGTTATACCAAGCATCCATTATCCTCCTTAAGCTCGTTAAAAAAGAAAGAGGTACTCACCAATCACCGTGGGGGGGAAATTGAAGGAAGTGGGTCAAGATTTTTGGAATCCGTTATGGTAGCTATTGTTGTCGCCCTTCAACATGGCACCTATTTGTTTCTCATATTACAGTTGGGTAATATGCTTGTCTCTGAATCATACCAATTCCATGTGTCGTTACACTTTTTCGTTCCAGTCAAAGAGTGCTCTTATTGTCGTCACATTATGTTCTTGGTACTCGCTAAGTCAATGCTACCAAATCATTTGTTGTTCCTCATCATGTTTAAGGGAAGTTTCACTTCAAACCATCCATCAACAATATTACCAGTTTCCATTTCATGTGTCAGTCCATACTCATTTTAATCCACCATCTCGCATCACTTTCCTGTGTCAGTTTCATTTTGATGATGGGGGATACATCAAGGCCCTCCTTCGACGAGTCTATTCATGTCAAATCCAACACATTATGCGGTAATTAGACTTAGAAACCAATTAGTACCTTGGGACCTGCATGCCTCAATGGTCGACCTCCTCACTTCCGACAATAGGTTTACATCATTGACCTCTGATCAGATGATTCCATGAATGTTCGACCTCATCTCATTTATTCACATTTCCTAGAATGTACTAAGGTACCTTAGGAGTCATTGAAATCATTGGTGATTTCCCTCACACTTGTTAACGATTTACATCAATGACCAGTAATCAAGTGGTTTCTACCATGTTTGAAATCAAATCATCTATTCACATGGCTAGATTTTTACTACATCGAGATTGGGATGAATACCTTGGGTTGGACACTCACTCTGTTATCTGCTTTTCCCAGGATGTGAAGGATATTATTTGAGAATGTTGATATATATATTGTCACATATCCACATTGTATTGATCCGTGGCTATGTTTTGTCATCTCGTAGCTCCACTGTGTATTTTTTGTGGTTGCGATCAGTTCATGTTATGGAGGTATGGATACATATTGTATCTCTAGTGGCCATATACTTAGTCAGTATTCTCATGGATCTGCATTGTATTTTTCATTGACCATGCTTTGCATCAACTCGTATTCTGAGTATAGGTATGCCTACCTTGGAAATGAAACATATATTAATATTGTTTGATGATTGTTTGCATCTTCTACTAGGTTCTCCCACTCCAACACCCTTCCATTGAATAATTTGTAAATTGTTTTAGACATCAATTTATCTATTGACCTCACACTTTAGGGGGCATTTGTTACACATCAAAATTCCACATTTGTGTTTCGCACCCTAAGTGCCGCAAGTGTCGCAAAGTGACGTATGCTCCTTGGTAAGTGTCACATTCATTGTCACAAGTTTCATATGCACATTCTCAAGTGTCACATTCAATTTGTGAGGTTTCACCACCCTTTGAAACCATTAAAACAATTGCTCATGACCCCTAAGTCATATGGGAGGAGGAAAACCATCATTTCTAGGTCAAAACACACTTTATCCTTGGAAAATTTGACCCATTTTTGAGAATTTATGAAGGGTGGATCCCCCCGTCCATACTGAGGGTTCACACATGTCACTCCCTCTACCACTATAGGGGATCACCATTACTAGGGTGGCGCCTTGTCTCTCACTGAGGGGGAGCTCCATTCTTGTTGAGAAAAGAGGGGGATCCCCTCCACCTTATTCTATGCACCAACTCCTTCAGATTAGATTAGTTGTGTTCGACCCCCATGCTTGGACATCACTTTAGGATCTGATAAAATCCTCAAGGAGTCATATCCTCAACCATACCCTTGATTTTCTCATGGTTGTTGTTCCTTTCAAGACTATATATTGAGGGATTTCCAAGGTGAAAAGAAGGAAGGATTGGAGAATATCAAACCTCTTATCTTAGGGAAGTTTTCAGATATCAAACTTATGATCTTGTTAGAATCATGAAAAGGATAGACGAGGATATCTTGGGGAGGCTATTGAAATTGCATCAATCATGGTTTGTAAGTATTCTTTTTAGGTTCTCATTTGAATATACTTGGCCTATTTCCTTCAAGCTTGTTTATTCTTGCATGTGCTTGTCTACTGTTCCTTCGATCTTTGTATATGATTTTTTTTGACCTAATATTGTAGAGTAGGAGTTATTTGCTTCTCTTTTCTACCTATTGCAGGTATCAAGTTTCTATAAGGATTTTGGAGATCAGGCTCAGATTGGAATCAACAAGGAAAAACTTCAAAACAAGGTACATCACACCCTTTCTCCCTCTCTCTTTCTTATTTGTTTGAATTGAATTCAAAGGAATGTTAGTGTCCATTTGTAGTTTTCTATATTGGTATTATGGGTTTGTAATCCAAGGGAGGTTTCACCTATCCGCAGGGGAAACATTCTATAACAAAGACCCAATGTCTTCCATAAGACAACTAATGTGGTGGATACCTTCATGATGAACTTGAAGGTGTGGTGATGAGGTGGGTCTCTGTCTGTGCAAGTGGACACTGCTGGTCAGGCTATCTCTCAGTACTCCATGTATTCAACCCAAGGGACTCGAGACATCATAGTCTTAGTTATCCCTAGAAGTTGTGGATAACAAGCATCTTTCTTCAAAATCCATAGTTTTCATAATGGAGTCGTCGGGGAGCTCATCCTCCCAAAGCTTGGATGATTTTTTGATTCTCCATAAATCGACATAATTGACTTGCACCCAAAAATACAATAACATATATTCAAGCCCATATGATGTTCCTTGAATGAGGTTTTCAAGAACCTATTTCATCTTAAACCATTCAACTAGAAATCTACCAAATCTCTTTCCAAGACATGAACTAGACACCTTCCAGTTTCTTATATTTTCAATGAAATATCATCTTTTGTTTTCTACACACATGGCCATTATATTTCAATATAGCAAATGATATTTTATGTTCTATTCTATGAGGAAAATGTTTCTTGTGAGGGTTCCTATTTCATTTTACATTACAATCTTGTACAATATGTTAAATATTGTATGATATTGTGAATATTCATGTGAATAAATCATGGTCCTATCTTAGGCCTTTCTTTCATTATGAGTGTTTTGTTTCATGAAATAAACCTGGTCCTTTCTCAGGTTTTATCTTAATTATGTATATTATTCATATAGAGGAGTACCACCTCTTTAAAACACAAAATGATTATTATTGGTGATGTTTTCTTCAAGACTCCTAACAACCTTAAAGATCAACCAAAACCTAGCCTTAAAGTGTAGAGGCAAGTCCACCAAGGTGACAATGGGTGGCTTGCCTACCTGTTTCTCCAAGATATCCTTCATAGGGTGGGAATTTCCCTTAACAAAAGTTTGAGCAATAACAGGGACCACTCACAAAAACAAAAGCAAAAACACCAAAAATAAAAAAACCTAAAAACATCTAAAAATAGAAGGCAGGGCTCCACCCCATGAAAAAAACCCATCTATATATCTATCTATATATATCATTAGTTGATCTTACCTAAGAAATTTATTATTCCAATCCAAGCTAAGCTATTCAAAGTTTGGAACTGTGATATTTATCCAACAACACCAATTCAAAAAATAAGCTCACTCAATTGATACAAGGAAGAAAGTTTTTTGAGGGGCCCTTGATGAGGATTACCTAGCTTTGACTCTTAGTATTCTAGAAATTGACAATGCAGAGATGAAAAGACAAAGCTATTCACATGGAAAGATCACCTCTTTCTTTCACAAGCATGTCTCTTGATATATATATACACATGTAAGTATGTGGTGAAGGATTGGAACAATGAAAGAGAGGATGGTGATCTGTAACCATTATATCCAGAGCAAATCAATGGTGGAGATGGATTAGTTGTTCGAAATCTGAGGAGGATGGCAGAAAATTTTGGAATAGGAGTTTCGTAGCATATGAAGTTTGAAGGAGTCCGATAGAGGATTCCAATACAAGGGGGTATTGGAATTTAATCTAACCCGCCCGATTGAGATTCGATTGACGACGAGGATATTCGATTGACGACGAGGATTAGAAATTGGAATAAGCTCGAGGTACGTTATGGGTCATCCATCCTGTGATGATGAAAGATGGGAGATGATCGTCATGAGGAGTTTGATGGTTTGTGGAGAAGCTAAGTCCAAAAGTGTATAATATCGTGGTTCTGAGTGCGAGGTTTTATGGAAGACAAATTTTAAATTTGGGCGCTAAATTTATGTTTCACATAATAGAGAATTTTGAACTTTGTTGAAAGGGGAGAATTTGGCCCGTGAGTTAAATTAGGAGAAACTAGATCTGAGATGAACACAATTCATTTCAATAGTTCTACACATGTGGAAATAGAAGTCCGAGAAGTTGTCTTTTTGGTATTAGATCTTGAGAGAATGATAAGTGTGGCCAATGAATAGAGATTCAAGACAAGAATGCGAGTGTGAAAGGCCATTAGAGAGGTGGATGCCTTATGTAAAATATGTACATTAATGTATCATTGATGAATGAAACCACTCTATTTTGAGTGTTATATGGGATTAGTGAATTGTTCCTATGTTAAAGTTGTGTGTACCTAGTTCTATTTAAGATTGAGTATGAAAGTGTGTGAGGAATTACCTCTTAAAGTATGTATTATAGGGTGTGCATTGGATTGTTATCAAATCCCCATATTAGCAAAGGATTAATGGTTGTGATCCTCGATCACTGTAGAGATTGATGATCTTGAAGGATTAAAGATAAGTTGAGGCCGAATCTAAGAAAAATATCGAGTTATGCCTTGTGCATAGATAAGAGAATGGAGTTAAACCCCTTTTTAGGTACTAGGTAATAGAAACTGTAAGATCCTGAGTACATGTTAATCGTGATTGTTGGATTTATAGAGAAAAGTCTAAGTGACAGTCTCGATCATTGATTACTATTGGATCAACAATCCATATCGTTTGTGCGGAAGATATTTGTGATCATTAGATCAAGAAGAAAAGTGATCATGACCATTGATAGGGTACCCAGACCTTTTTCCCCTATGATGAAGACGAATGATTGAGATTAAATCTTAGATCTAGATCGATATACATAAGTAGTCTAATGAATTGGAGTCTGAAACGACAATGAAAAACCTTCGAAATTAGTACAGAGTAATATAATAGGAAAGGTCTGCTCAACGAATGAGCTGATTGGGGAAGAAGAAGATTGATGGTCCAAGGTGTGTATTCATTCAAAATTGAAAGCGATAATGGGAGGCCTTTGGAGTTAGCATTTCAGGGTGCATTAATAAAGGAGACTCCTATGAGGGAGTTCTATCGACAATGTAGATAGGGTGACAAAAAATAGATTGACGACTGGGAGCGGTCAAGGAATCGAGATCTAAAGTAGTGGTGTAACTATTTCAAAGTATGCAGTTTAGAGTCAAAGCAACAAAAATACTCCAATAGAGGCCATGCGACGAACAACTGAGGTTTTTTCAAGTGATCTAGAAAATGGATCTAGAGAGGACACGTAGCGATGTTTGATTGATTCAGACTTGTTTAATCAATGGTCCATATTAGCGAGGGAAGGTACGAAAAATGGTCAGGATGGATTCAGAGTGACCCTAGTCAAGGGTTAAGGAGAGAATGCATGGCGATATCTCAGTTTTTGTCAGAGTAGGGCCATCAGAGTCAAGTAGCAAGACATGATTGTGAAAGCAAGACACGGTCTTTCCATGTGGATGGATTGGTCTTTTCATTTCTACATTGTCAATTTCTAGAATACTAAGAGTCAAAGCTAGGGAATCCTCATCAAGGGACCCTAAAAAAATTGTCTTCCTTGTATCATTTGAGTGAGATTCTTTTTTGAATTGGTCTTGTTGGATAAATCTCACGATTCTGAACTTTGAATAACTTAGCTCGGATTGGAAAAATACGTTGCTTAGGTAATCCCCACTAAAATCCCTCGAGGGGTCTTGAGCCTCTTCCTTTGCGCATGTATCCTTCTTCCATCCAAGTGGATTTAAGAGCCTAAAAGTTCTAGTGACGAGAAGGGGATAACCCTTCCTCATCTAAATTGCATGGGGCACTCATTGTTCTGACCAAGTTGTGTACACCAACTCACTCATTCTATACTAGGTGGAACAATTGTGAGATAAAAGGTGTGATCCCAATCGAGAGAACCTTCATAACTGTATGGTTTACTTTATTTTCATTAACTAGATTAAAGTCTAAAAATAACACATGGTTAAAGTCTCAAAACTTTCATTAGTCCATCCAATTTATTGGTAAACTTTATTTTGTAGTCAATTATGTCACTTTCCATAGCTGTAGTACCCTACTGAAGGGTTGGAATTTCACTTTCAAATCCTAAAATTTATACTCAACCACCATTTAACGTTCCAGTACCACTTTTTGAACAACTACAAGAAAGTCCAAGCTTGTTTTCAAGCCATCTAAGGAACAAACAATTTTTTGTTCATAATTTCCATCCATATTAAATTGTATAGCTATAGATTTACTAAGCCTTTTTTACTCTTAAAGTTTAGTAATTTTGCATAAGCCATTTATTGGATAATTTTTTTGGACCCCGATTTACCCCAGGAACTAGTTTAGAACATTTTTCTAGGGCCACAAGGGTGAAAATTTTTCATTGTTCACACCTTTTATTTTGCTAGTCGAAAAATCAACAAGCTCAGTTTCACCCCCTCGTCCACAAAAACCAACCCCATGCCTTTTCAAACCTCCAAGGAGTTGAGAGAGGATGATACCCAGGATGGATGGTTCTAATAGGGCTTGTACAAAATTCCCTCACCTCTCCTTCTTCCCCTTTTCACCTCCGTAGAAACATGACCATATGAGGTGCGGGTAGTCTCTGTGTTAAGATCCCAAATAGGTTGTAACCGGATTCACTGTCAGATAGGTGGGATCCATCTCAAAGAACAATTTTTTATTAGAACACATCCCTTTTCTGGTGACTCCATTGAGGACACTTGAAACCCATTTTTTTTTTTTTTTTTTTTATCCCAAAATTTACTAAGGATCGAACCCAAAGTCTTTGGTTTCCCTTCTTCATGCTGCTTATCCTATTTATTTCCCCCCACCTTTTGACACAGAAACACAAGACAAAGTCATCAAGAAATTCATTGAATTTCTTTGGTGGATGTTATAGTTCAATTCCCCTTTTAATTTCCATTAGATTAGGGATCCATACATACCATCGAGTTTTCTTTCTCATGCCTTGTTCCTTTATTATATCATTCCACTTCATTTTGATAACATATTCCTTTGGTACAAGTACTTCACAATCCATAGAGTTGAGAACTTAATCATCTGACATAAGTCACAAAATGTTGACTTCATTCCTCATTTATATCACATCGTGTTTTTTCCATGGCAATACTCTTCGCCCCTAAACCTAAGGGAATATTTGCATGGTTTACCTAGGATTGGCCATGTGTTGATGTCGTGTTTCAATGGTGATGGACATATTGAAGATGAGGATCATATCCATCACTTCTTTAATGTTTGTCCTATCATACCTATACTTCATGAGGATGTATCTATTAGAATGTTTGTTCAAACATTAGAGGGAGAAGTTGCTCAATGGTTCCATACCATTCAAACATTCTCCATAGCCAATTGGGAATCTTTGGAAACACTCTTCAGGGAACAATATGGACATAGTAAGGACACACTTTATTTGCATGTCACACTTGATGAAAATAGAACTGTTATAGAGCCTAGTTTTAGAGAACACGAGGATTCATATGTGCTTAACCTTGTGAAAAATATGAATGAACAATTGTCAACCATATGAAGAAATGATTACTATGATAATGATGATGGTGGGTTGTCTTATGATGAGCTAGGAAATTTTCATTCGCATGTAATTTATTTTCCATTTTGTCAATACAACCATGATTGAGGGAAATGCCATCAATATCAGAGGAATTTGGATTTGACAACCCTAAATTCCACCTCCACTACCAATGAATTTGAATTAACATGCACATCTAAATTCTCACCTCCAGAATCTAGTCAGTGTTCTTTCTACCATGAAAGACATAATCCATTACATTGAAGGCAATATATGAGAAATATAGAGTTATCAATTCCTTGTGATGCCCCTCTAATTATTGAATATGAAATTTGCAATGTTCCTCAATACATAAAAGAACCAATCTATTCAGAACTTACCATTATGCAAGAAGATGAATCTACCTACACATTGGTTGTGGCCAATGAGAATGAGGACTCAACTAAAATTAATACATGGCCTTCACCATTCACACACATATTGTTGTAGAGTTGGATTATGAGAGTGATTTTGTTCTTTCTTCACCACCTCTACCTTTTGCCATTGATAATATCATAGGTATGGTTTCCTTGTGTAAAATTCTTTTGATTTCTTATGTCCCTTTGTACGAATTTTCCAAAAGTGGCGAGGGCACATCACAAGCATCACTAGTGCTTGTTGATGAAGAGTAGGAACCTTCCCTTCTACCTTCATGTGACATATTTTATGATGTTTCTATAGATTCTGATATCATGCCTTTTAAATTCTTTGACAATGACGAGTCTCCCATAACAACCATGAGAGATAACTTCCAACATAAGAGTGATACCATCTGTACCAAGGTTGAGAATGTAACTATTTAAGACATAAATCCAAACAAGATCATTAACGATATCTCATTCCGTGGAAAATTAGAAAAGGAAGAAAAACAATGTGTCCAAACCAATCCATGTTGTCATACTGATTTTCTTATCTCTCAACATCAACAAGTCATTGTGTCCATGTGTCATAATGGAGTTTGTAATGAAGGGTCATCTCAATTTTTAGATGTTTGTCAACATGAAACTTATGATAATCTCACTATTCTTTATGAATGTCTTTATGACTACATTCCTTTCCCTTGATATTTCTACTAGCACGAACATTCATCTTATCGTTCAAGCAACATCCTATCTAAAATATGTTGGAATATT
Organism: Picea abies; assembly: GCA_900067695.1. NCBI lineage: Eukaryota > Viridiplantae > Streptophyta > Pinopsida > Pinales > Pinaceae > Picea > Picea abies. The sequence continues at coordinate 16,308 of CBVK0103714439.1, forward strand.
CACCAATATTGAGAGGGGGGGTTGAATCAGTATTGAGCACTCTTTACCACTTTTAATCACAATGTGTAAGCATTTAAGATATCAACAATTTATCACTTACAATTGCATTCAAGATACCATAAACATATAACCATAAATACACATGTTGGGCATACATTTTGAATAACTAAGTTTGGAAGAGTGCATGCAAAAGAGGAAAAGGGAGCAGTTTGTGGGGTCAAAGAAAAAGTCAGAGCATGCACAAAAGTAGGAAGAATAATAGTTATTCATGAAAAAACAACTTGCAGGGGAAAAATAAGGAAAAACAACATGCAAATGAAAAAGAAGGAAAAGCAACATGCTGGCAAAAAAGAAGGAAAAAAACTAAGACATATTAGGGTTTTGGGATAAACTATTAGGGTTTTGAGCCCTAACTCTATGTATAAATATGTAATGGGTTGGGGAATAATAGGTTGTTGAGAGTAAGATATTAGGTTGCGTATGAGTGAGAATCCTTACTAGAGTTTTTGGAGAGGTTTTGCAGAGAGAGAGAGGCGTGCACTGTAGAGTGGCTAGGCTAGATTAAGTATGGATAACTATACCACGATGTATCTATTGTAAGCACAATGCACATGCCTGAGGTGATTACTGCATGAAGATTAATATAGAATCCAACTGTTGTGGATGTAGCCCAAGGATTAGGTGAACCATGTTAAAATATGTGTCTTTGTGTGTTGTGTTGATGTGATTGTTCATGGATGTTCTATTTATGCAGGATTAGTATAGATCTGTTTATTATATTATTGATGCATAGTGATAATGAATGATACAGTGGGTTACTTATGTTGCAATCTATGTTATAAGGGTTATTCTCAATAGAGTTTGTTAACTAATCAAAGGATATGACTAAAGGTATTTCACACATGGTGGATAAATAGTAATGGATATGATGATAGCCTCACATCCCCTCATCCATGTAGAAACTTGGTTCATGCAACCCAGTAGATGCCTCAGGGGAGACTTCACTTGCATGCAAGAGATGTGGAAAGGGTCGATATATAAATGAATTTTTTGGTTGAATAAACTGAACCTAGGGTCTTATAACTGCGCACCAACAAATGGGTTCGTTGCTGGGACTCAAAATCTGTAATTGAGGGAATGCTTTGGAGTCTGACTAAGAAAAAGATCATTTAATGGTTGGAAATAAAGGAGCGAGAATTTTCCCAAGGAGAGAGTAGAAACCCTTGGATGAGAGATGAACAATGGTTGCAAAGGTATGTGTTCACGGAGATGCATGAGATTTTCTTTCATGAATTTTCGATTATTTTGACTAAATGGTTAGAAAGATTAGTGGAGAATACCGAAAGATACCGTAGCACCAAGGAACTAGACCCATGAGTTGGTAAGAAAATTGAATTTTGTAAGTAATACTACTTCTAACCCAGTTGATTTATAGCATACTGGGGGGTTATATGACCGAATTTGTAGTAGATTGTACCCAATCATATAGTGTTTCATAGAGGGATTTCTTTAAGGGTTCGCGTAGAAGGTTTATGAAAGCATTAGATACTTGGATAAAGATGTTGTTGTACGACAAATGTGTGATGATGATGGAATCTGACTGCTAAGGGGATTCACACACATAAGGTTAAATGGAATGACTAGAGGATATTCTGAAGGTAGGAAGGAATGAAGAAATAAATAACTAAGGAAGGGAGGGACTAAGGATCTAGAGAAACAAGGAAGGAATATAAGAAGAAGAAGATGAGTTTGGATTATTGCGCAATGGAAGAAGGTACAAGAGGTTGAAGAATGGGGCTAAGGAAGGAGATCCACTTAGTGAGTATGAGAGGAGAGTACCCTGCATAATAGCCCAGATCATAGAAATATCACACCCAGAAGGAGAGGAAGAGGATTCTCAGTTCAGTCCTATAATAGAAGATTCGTTAATCCCTACTCAGGCTGGATCTTGTGTTGACTCCACAACCCTGTGTGCATCACCTAGATTTGAGATAACATATGAGGATTTTTAAAAATCACTTATAGTTAGTAGATGAAGACAAAGTAATAGTAGCCAGAGAAGTGGAAGTAGTACATCAAGTCAAAATCAACCAGCATCACCAGGGGGGAGGTACTACACAAAACGCCATGGCAGGGTTTGACAACACATTGAGAATGCCTGATTTTCAGGGTGTTGGGTGGGAGGACCCAGAAAACCATCTATTTCCATGTGAGTCAATTTGGGTTGCGAAGAATGTCCAAGATGAGGTGACAAAGATTGTATAATTGGAAACAACGTTTAGAGGCCATGCATTAGTATGTGTTGGCATCCAATTCACATTTTCTACTGTCCTTATAAGCTGCCTGCACCAATGTTTTGTAAACCTTAATTTTTTGTCGCAATTCTCAAATAAATGACACTTTTATTTTTGCGCTATTTACACACTTACCTTCATTCTTGTTTTCACGACTGTACGTGTGAAAACTTGGTTTTCGAAGTCGCATTAAAATCTTCACTGAATTGTCGTTATCATTCTTGTCGATATGCCCATTGCGTTTACATTTTACTTATCATTATGCAGTTGGCAAAACCCTTTTGATCTGTACTCATTTGACATTCTTTGATTTCATTTCATGAGTGATTGAGTTTGTGATACATTGGTGATTGGATTTACATGTTATTTGATCAGTTTACTTGGCACATTGGTTAAACCCTTGGTGTGAATCGTTTCATACAACACTTGGTATTGGTTTCGATTCATATGTTTGATTTAAAAAAATAAAACTATGGTATAACTTTTGATCGCAAATGGTTTATCCACTTACCAAAGGTTTTGATTGATTGATTGAAGTGGCATAGTTGTAACACATATGCGTTGTGATTTGAATAGTTGAAAGCACCGGTAGTTGTACCATGCTAATGACTATTCTGCATGGACAGAAATAGCTCCACCACCTTCGCATGATGTCATTAATGCTTACCCTTATCCCTGTTTCACCTTTGCTAGCATTGGGTAAGCTTGTGAGCATTCTTCTCCTGTGTATGTTGCGTTCAAACCCTGGCTCATTCAAATCACTCACTGTGTGCTCTTCTCCATGGCACCGGTGGTGCGAATTGAGCCGAACGATAGTCAAGCCCTGCTACTGTTTGATAATGCCTGGAAATATTTACAAGATAATGGTTGGCTCACGTTTGTATAGAGGTTTTAGGGTTTTAATCTGTTTGTTGTGCAGCAGTTTGCCCTGACTTTTGATGGGTGTAGGGCCAAAATAGGTGACATTCAACTTGAAATCAGTGAAGAGTTTATCAGCTCTACCACAGGATTAGCAGCCACGGGCCAATGATGGTTTAAAAACTCTAAAGTTGATGAGGTGCCATGGCCGTTATTGTTCGTCTCACGGAAGGTCACATCCTGTGACAGAGGTATGCCTATTTCCACACTTAAACCAAGGTGGCATGATATTTTGATAGTGGTTAAACAATTCATGACCTGTGAGGGTCAATATGGACTGGTTTTTCTTTATCACCTTCGACTGTTAATGAATTTTATGGGTTATCCATTGAATATTCCATTTTATTTCCAGCGTAGTCTTTATAAAATGGCTAAGAGGTTTAAACGAGAGAAGGCCGATAGTAGCTTGTTTCACCATGGCCTGATTAGACTCATCGTCGTTCATCATTTAAAACTCCACAACGATACTTGGCAAGCTTTTCTCTCTCAAAATGGTTTTGTTGATTCAGAGTCTGTCCAAGTTGATAAGTCTGTGGTTAGTGAGACTAAGGTCGGGCCACCCGTGCCTTTTCATGCCCTTCTAACTTCTCCCAAACCCTCAGTCAGCCCTGATATCGACCTACTCGACGTTATAACAGACAAGGTTGAGGCTGTAAAAAATCCTGTGAGCAAGAAGGTTAAGGGTAACCCTACTGTCGACGGCAAAGGTAAAAAGAATGCTCGACTCATATCGATACTGGCCCGGAATAAACCTAAGACAAATGTTGAGCAGAAGCCCATAGTCCTTAGTGAAGATTCTGACTCTGATATTGAGCGCTTCCTGGCTAGTGAGTACCCTTATTCCCATGGTTTGTGCTCCGAACCAGCCTATGACTTTGTTTCTAATTTACCCCCTTGCCTAAAGAACAATCCTAGCTACCCTGGGATCAAGCTACCTAATGAAACCCTCGGTGTTTTAAACAAACCCTCACCTGCAATTTTGAAGCCTGGACAGTCATCGTGCGACCAATGTAATGTGTGGTTGGAATGCTACTATATTGACGTTCCCTTATTACAGTCCAAAATCAAATCTTTGGAAAACCAAGTTACAGTGTTGACTAGTGAAAGGGACAAGCTTCAAGCTAATGACAAGAAGCAGAAAACCACTGGTTCCATCGTATTTAGGAATGTTGAATCAGATATAGCCTTCGTCAATTCCAAATTGTTATGACCAAGTTCTCTGTTGATTATCCAGGTATGAATTTCGATATCAATTTTGTTTTATCAATTGCTTGGATTAATATAATGAGTCGGTTTTCGAGTTTTGATAAGTCAATTTAGTATTCGAAATAATTTTGTCATGGTTTGATTATCAAAATGGTTATAAAGTTGAATATGGTTATGATTTTGGTATGCGATTTTGTCATGCTCAGCTTAGTAGAAGTGATCGATTGGTTTTGACTTGGTGTAATTCGTTTTAGAAAATTTCTGTTAGTTTGCATTAATGTGATCAATGAAGTTTGATTTAGCTTGGATTTTGCTTGCATCTGACCTGTACAGGAGATTTTTATGCTAAAATCAGAGCACGACTATGTTTTGATTTGGTATGAGTTTGTTGTGGTTGGATCATATCGGCTCTGATTTAGTTTTTATGGTTTGATTTGGGAACGATTTCATAGGATTGAATTGGCTTGATAAATACGATGTAGTCTATTAAATTGGAAAAATGACTCTATTTTGTCAACATTTTCATTTGGATTTGGATTATATCTGGCCTGTGCAAAAGATCTCTTCGCCGAAATCATGGAACTGTGTGGATTCATAATGACTATGTCAAACTCATACTGTTCGATTCGCTCTTGTTTTGATTGGATTGCTGTGTATCTCTAGTTAGCATGATTGTTTTTTATGAGTTGGATTCGTATAGAAAATAGACTTGATGCTGCTCTGTTGATTTTAATTTTCAAAATGAGTTTTTTAAACACAGATCGACATATGCTATCTCTATTGAATTCGTATGATAAAATTCGGTTAATAGTTCTTTTTGAAATGAATTCAAGTAATGATTTCGTTGAATGTCAATCGATTCTGTCTGCCCCCAATTGGCAATAACAAATGATTGGATGAGTCCCACAGACCCTGTTATCAACCGATTAATTTCATTATGATTTCGTTTGTGATAATTTACATACCAGTTTTGATTTGATTCGCTAATAGCATGGATCGTTTGTTATGTTTAATATAGTACGATCAATTTGAGAAAATGATCCTGTTAATTTAGTTTGGATTCGAAGTGATCTTGTGGATAGCTGAAGCAACCTTTTGTGTTGATTTTAATTGGTCCATGAATCGATTTCATTGCTGTCAGTTATCCAATATGATTCTGTATACCCGAATTGGTGATAACATATGGAATAGAGTACATGCATCTCTGTAATCATTTGATTGATCTTAGTCTTGTTTGATCTCAAATTAGTATAAAAAATTCGATTTGAATGATTCGTTTGTCTTTCAAATAGCAATTAGATACTTGTTAATAGTTTGAATTTAATTCTTTAAAATTCGAATTGTTTTTTAATACGATTTTGTGTTTGATTTAGACCAGCTATAGAATCGCAAGATTCTGTAGCTAGTCTTTAGAATTATATTTTTATCAATTTTATCAACAAAATATCCTCTTAACTTGTCCATTTTTGACCTCTTTCAGGTACATTCGAATTGCATTGGACATGCTATGGCAGTTTGGGAGATATTTGTGTGATATAGTTTTATTTTTAAGTTGTTAGTTTGAGTTAGAGATAGAAACTTGGGATATTTTCCCAGATTTGTGTAAACAGTTTTGATAACTTCCACAGGGATGTTTTACCCTGTGGGAAGTCTTTAAATACTTATTATTTTTTTGTAATGAGGATCATCCTCACTTGTGGGAGAACCAAGCTATGGATTTATGATACAAACTGAGACGAGAGTTGATGTCTTGTAACGACTTTCACTTTCAATATATCAAACTTTTGTTTCAAGTTTATGCATGTCAGTTTGCAGTTGATTATAGACTACTTTAGCTATCATAATCTATTGCAGGATGATATGATTTGATTAATGTGTTATCCATATCTTATCTCTTTCATCATTTTAAAAGTACAACAATTACTTTGTTTCAGTTAATGAATCACATATTTCTCTTCTTCGTTAATTGAATAATTTTGTATAGATCTTTGCATGCATATTTATCTAACTGTGAAGATTTATAAATTATAAGATTGTTGTAATTTTTATGTTTTGTTTGTCCTGTAATCATATTTAAAGAGCACTACAACTTTCCATTTACGATAAGCTCTTGGAGAATCCGGTGCGGGTTTCCTCCCTCCGATCAGCTAAAACAATCATTACATTCAGGACAAACCTGGAGCGTTTCTCCAGGTCAGTTTGTTATTTATTTGATAGTTAATTTGTTAGTATAATTTAAGTAGTTTAGTTAGATATATGTGTAGTTTAGATTTGTAGTTAGAGTTAGTATATTAGTTGTTTAGTTTAGTTAGTTTTTATTTTATTTCTTTTTCATAAAATCATAAAAATAAAAAAACAATAGCTCTCTTTGTCTTAGGATAGAATACAAATGAGCTTTTCAGGTTTCCATTCAAATCTGTAAATTGTAAGTATTGTACATTTGTGAATAAGATTTATTTCTGTTAGTAGTTAGAGATTTAATTTCTTAGAGTTAGCATAGTATTAGATAGTAGATTAGAATAGTTAGATTTGTTTAGTTTGTTTTAATAGTTGTTTTTAGTTAGATTAGTTATTTTAGAGTAGTTTTCCTTTTTTTGTTTTCTTAGGAATTAGATCGGCTAACGGAGCCGCTAAACCTGTCAGGGTGGGTTATCCCAAACAACTTGGGTTATTAGACAACCTCGGACCGGATCCACTCTCCCAGTTGATGGACGGTCAATTTCGCCCGTCAACAGTATGGTACATGAAATTGAAAAGTACTACACCAGTAGTTCAAGCAAGGACACTGGTACAAATTTGACAAGCATTATTGAAAGAGTTTAAGAAGCCAAATTTTGAGTCAAAATACATCACAAAATTGAAGGAAATCAAACAAGTGCAGAATGAGTCAGTGTGGATCGACCATGATCAAATATTTAAGGATTTGATGGGTAGGTTTACATTTCAAATTCTTGATCAACAACACAAAGAATGATTTCTTGTAGGATTATTGCCACATGTTCGTTACCCGTTGATACACTAGAAGGTTGCATCGTAGCCTAAAGCCTTGGAGATTGCAATGAAGCTGGAAGCATCTCTTGGAGGAGATGGTGGGGAGATGGCTCAAGTACAGAAACAATTAGCTTCCTTGACAATCCAACTAGAAGAACTGACGAAAGGAAAAGAGAAGCTCGAAAAATTTTGGTGTACCGAGTGTAGGATTGAATGCCACCGTAAGGAAGAATTCCCATCCTTTGCACAATATTTGGAAATTAGAGCACTGAACCCATTACCAAGAGGGGGGTATTTTGAAATATGAAAGACATGGGGACATCATCCTCCCAATTTCCCTATGCTACAGAAATACCAGAGTATGCCAAGGAATCTATTTTGTAACCTTTGCAAGTCAGTAGGGCACAACGAGAAGGATTATTGTGCATTGTATTTGATGAGAGAACACACTTCATATATGTATATAATTCAATAGGAAAATTTTGAGATAGAAGGAGTTGATCCATAGTATAATAATCGGAAAGGATTTAATATAGGAAGCCGAGGAGGATTTGGTAGAGGTCGAGGCAGAGGAATTTTAGGTAGAGGAGGTAGAGACACAATAATATGCTACAATTGTAATAAATTGGGACACTTAGCTCATGACTTCCCAAATCCTTGTACAACCTGCATGTATTGTAGAGCACTAGAGCATGTGACAAAAGATTGTCCTCAATTACTTGCAAAGTGGCAGGCAAGAAGGAATCAAAACCATAACCCAAATCATAATGTACAAAATATATTAGTAGAGATACATGGTGAAGGACCAAAAATAGTAGTTATCATGCCCGTAGGAGCTAAGATAGGAGCTAACATGGAAAAAAAGGGAGGAAGAGTGGGCAATGGGTGAGGAAATCAAAAGGACCTATGCCGACATTTGATCCAAAACATGAAAAAGTGACATATCAACAGATAAGGAATGAGATACTAGGACTAGATTGGATAGTATCAACATCATCTGCAACCTCTGTGGTTGAAATTCCTTTGATATATGATCGTCCTACCCCAGAAAGGCCCCTTGAAAAGGTAAGTTCTTTGAAATAATTTATGAAAATTTGCTTAGCATTGATGAAAGATGAAACTGCATTGAATGCATTGCAAAAAATGATTGATCATTGCACGCAAGAAATGAAATTCCATACCGCGCAGAGGGTAGTCAATCAGGTACTGTGCAAAAAGAGGATGAGGGACATGTTTAAGTTAAGTGCATAGATTGGGGTGTATGACATGGACCAAGTCATTTTAGACTTGGGTTCTGATGTAAATGTTTTTCTGAAGAAAACATGGGAAATGATGGGGAAGCCAAAGTTGATTTGGTCTCCTGTCCAGTTAAGATTGGAGAACCAAAACAATATAGTACTGATTGGTCGATTGTTAGGGGTACCTATGAATATAGATGGGGTGCACGGTATATAATATTTTGATGTCATCAAGATCATGGATGATAGTCGGCCATATCCAACACTAATGGGGCTTGAATGGGCCTTTGGAAATCATGTAATTATTAATATGAAGAAAAGGGAAATGATATTTGAAGTACAACACTTGAAGGTTACCGCACCATTGGATTTGACAAAGGGAAAGAGGCATATCGAGCCAGCTAAAGGGAACAAAATTGATAACCTATATAATATGATTGCATGAAGGATGACTACGTTAATCTGATTGCAGATGGCACCCTAAGTTGGAGAAGCATTAGCTCATGTGAATTATATTCAGAGGAAGGACTAGAAAATTGGCAACAAAGGATGTATGAAGTATCAACCAAATGGTGTGCCCACATTACTTGATCATGAGTTGGAATAGAGTTATGTGACCCACCCAAGTATGATGGTTTGACTAATATAAAATCTTTTGTAAGGATGCTTGAGTTGAAGATACCTGAACAACAAAGATTGTTAGCATTAGATTTTATCTTGAAAGCCACTCCATCCAGATGATGGGATGCACATAAAGAAGGAATAAAAGACTAGAAGGAGTGTAGAATATTGATGCAAGTTAGATTTGGTACCGAGGCTGAGTATATTGCATATAAATATGCAGGAGAAAGTGACTCGATAAATCATATTACACAATGTAGAAACATATGGAGTATGATACCAAAGAAGGAATGAACACATAAGTTCATACATACATTTGATATGATCCCTAAGAACTGGTACTTGTAACTAGAAATGCGTAGCGAAACCACCAATTAGGATGGGATAAATCAAAGGTTTAAGATAACATTTACTTTTGAAGATGAATCTGCATTAATAGATGTAACTTTGCAGGCCATTATAAACAAGATTTTTTTGGAAGAAGGGCCAATGGATGTAGTACCTATGTGTAGTGCGCATAGAGCGATTGTGACTATTCATGAGTTAATAGAATGCTATAATGTTGCTCAAGAATATCAAGATGAGGAGAATCCAAGAAATACAAAAATACCTAAAACTGAGGGGAAACACATTGTGGATGGTCTAGAGCTTGAATCTGCGACATATGCACAACCACTAAGGACACAAAAGGAAAATATTGGGACACAAGAGAATCCAAAGTTCGTGTAGATAAGAGACTACTGGAATGATGAAATTGTGGGAAAAAATGCAGACTTATTGCGTGAGTATCATTATCTAATCCCAACCACGTTTTCATAAATGAAGGGATAGTTGGTGAGCTACGAGAAATGAAGATCCCTTTGAAACTAGATGCTAATCCAACAAGACAAAGACCCTATAGATTGAATTCAAAGTATAAAGAGAAGGTAAAGGCAGAGATAGACAGATTGTTATAAGCAAGAATTATTGAACCAGTGGTGGAATTAGAATGGATATGTCCAATTGTAGTACAAGATAAGAAAACATGGGGAATACAAATTTGTGTAGACCTAAGAAATCTAAACAAAAGCAATGGTGGCTAGAGGTCGATCTAAAGAAAGAGGGAAAAGTCAAAGAGGTACATCAAGATCTAAGTCAAAAGGTAAGAAGAGTAAGTTAAAATGTTGGTATTGTAACAAATTAGGGCATCTCAAGAAGGATTGTTGGAAAAGACAACACGCATCCAAAGAGGACTCCACAAAGGAAGCAAATTCAACTTAAACAAGTTCAGGTATGGTTGATGAGGTATTATCTACTTGTAATTTTTCACAACATCATCAGGATTGGTTGATAGACTTTGGTGCTTCCCATCATACGTGTCTTCATAGAAATTGGTTCTCAACTTACCAATCTATTGATGATAGTGTTGTTTTTATGAGAAATGATTTTTATTTCAAAACTATTGGGATTGGTAGCATCAGGGTTTAAATGTATGATGGTATTGTAAGAACATTAACAGAGGTGAGGCATGTACCTAAGCTTAGAAAGAACCTAATATATTTGGGATTTCTAGATTATGGTGGTTATAAATGTACATTTCAAGGTGGAGTATTGATGGTGTCCAAAGGGATATTAGTAGTTATGAAGGCTAAAAGGATCGGGAATGTTTATCAGCTAGAAGGAAGAACTGAAATAAATCAAGCAACGACAGTATTTGAAGGTGAAAGTGTCTCTACTTATTTATGGAATCAACGTTTGGGTCATATGAGAGAGAAAGGGCTTAAGGTACTGGTAGACTATAAGTTACTTCCAAGCTTAAAATCCCTGAATTTGAATTTCTGCAAGCATTGTATTTATGGAAAACAATGTAGACATAAGTTTAAAATAGAAAGATGTATTAGTAGAGGTATCCTTGATTATATCCATTCATATGTTTGGGGATCATCTCCTAAAGTTTATTTTGGAGGATCGTCATATTTTGTAACATTTATAGATGATTACTCTAGAAAGGTGTGGATCTATTTACTAAAAAGAAAATATGATGTACTTAATGCTTTTAAGCAATTTAGAGATTTGGTTGAAAAGAGCATTGGTAGGTCAATCAAATATTTGAGAACTGATAATGGTGGTGAGTTCACATCATTGGAATTTGAAAATTATTGCAAGGAAGTTGGGATCGAAAGGCATATAACCACAATTTGTACTCCTCAACAAAATAGTGTTGTTGAACGCATGAATAAGACTCTTCTAGAGAGAGAAAGGAGCATGCTCAATAATGCCAAGTTGCAACAGGAATTGTGGGAAGAAGTAATTATTAGAACATGCTATCTAGTAAATCGATCACCATCAACTGCAATAGACTATAAGATTCCATAAGAGGTGTGGACAGGTCACCCTTGTGATTATTCAAATCTTAAAATTTTTGCTTGTGAGGCCTATGCTCTTATTCCTGAGCATCAACGTTCTAAGTTAGATCCCAAACAAAAAAGGTATGGCTTTGTTGGGTATGGTGATGGAGTTAAGGGATATATATTGTGGGATCCTACTACCCACAAGATCATCATTAATAGGTATACATTTGTATTTGATGAATTGTCACTCATTAAATTAGGTGTAGATGTTGAAATGAAACAAACAAAAGTACCAAAAATTCAGAAAATTCAACAAATTTATTGGAGACTCTATCATCTATGGGAGAGGAGGAGCATGAATATGTTCATGAAGAAACTCTTACAAAAGAATATGAGGATACATAAAATTTCCAAGAAATTGAGAAAATGTTGCAACAATCTCTACTGAGATCTACAAGGGTCATACATTTTCCTAAGAGGTATGAAGATGATGCTTCATCATTTGCTTTGATTTCTAATGATGGAGAACTTAGTTGCTATTAGGAAGCAATGGAGGTATTTGATAGAGCTAAATGGAAAGTAGAAATGAAATAATAAATGGATTCCTTAGAGAGGAATAAAACATGGGACCTGGTAGAACTTCCAAAGGACATGAAGGTTGTCAGTTGCAAGTGGGTTTACAAATTGAACAAAGGTGTTGATGATAAAGTTGAAAAGTACAAAGTAAGACTGGTAGCAAAAGGGTATTCTCAAAAGGAAGGTATTTATTTCCATGAAATTTTTTCACTAGTTGTTAAGCTTATTTCAATTCGTGAACTATGTTAGCACTAGTTTCTTTACTTCATCTTGAGTTATAGAAGCTAGATGTTAAAACAACATTTTTACATGGAGATTTGGATGAGGAAATACATATGGAACAACCATAAGAGTTTGTTCAGGATCACAATAAAATGTTTGTTTTCAAACTCAAGAAGTCATTGTATGGCCTAAAGCAGTCTCCCAGCCTCCAGACAATGGTACACGAAGTTTGATTCCTTCATGGTGAGCCATAACTTTACAAGAAGTGAGTATGACCATTGTGTTTACTTTAAAAAGTTTGAAAATGGCATATTCATTATTTTGGTGTTATATTTTGATGATATGCTTGTAGAAAGCAAAAGCATGGTTGAAATCAACAGGTTAAAGGATCAATTGACTAGGACTTTTGATATGAAGGATCTAGGAGCAACAAAACAAATTTTGGGCATGGAAATACACAAAGACAGGAAAAATGGTAAGTTTTGGTTATCACAATAGAAGTATGTGGATAAAATACTTATGCGGTTCAGAATGAATAATGTGAAACCAACAAAAATCCCTTTGGCTTCCCATTTCAAGATTTCTTCAAGTTTATGTCCTAGTAATGATGAAGAAAATGAGTATATGTCTCGTGTACCATATGCTAATGTAGTAGGGAGTTTGATGTATGCGATGGTAAGTACTAGGCCATATATTTCACATGCAATTGGTGTTGTCAATAGATACATGGAAAATCCAGGTAAAGAGCATTGTGAAATAGTGAAATTGGTGCTTCGGTATCTTAGGGGAAATAGTAATTATTGTATCACCTATAATGGTTGCAGTGATTTTGTCTGTGGTTATGTCGATTCATATTTTGCAGGTGACTTAGAAAAAAGGAGATCCACTTTAGGATATGTCTTTACTCTTATAGGTGGACCTGTTAGTTGGATGTCAAAGCTTCAAAACATAGTTTCGTTATCCACTACTAAGGAAGAATATATAGTTGCCTCACATGCTTGCAAGGAGGCAATTTGGTTAAAATGTTTGTTTGGTGAGTTTGGAAGGATATAGGACAAGGTGAAAGTATTTTGTGATAGTCAAAGTGCTATTCATTTGGCTAGAAATCCAACTTATCATAGTAAGACAAAGCATATTTCTATTAAATACTATTTTGTCAAATAGATTATTGATGAAGGTGGAGTGGCTCTGAAAAAAGGTCCATACACAAGAAAATTGTGCAAACATGTTCACGAAACCAGTATAAGTAGAGAAGTTGTGTTGGTGTTTGACTTCTCTTGGCTTGTAGGAAAGGTGATGAATAAATTTGGGCATGATATATTAGGTAAATTGTTGTCAAGGTGGAGATTGTTGAAACATGTCAAATAATTTCCCATGAATTGGATATGGGTGGATTTCTTGGCTCCTATTATTCTGCCTTTAGTTGAGACAAAATCAACTCAAAATGAAATATGGATAGGTGCACATTAAATTGTTCATTTTTGTGTAACTATGGGAGAGATGCTATAAATCTATGTAAGCCCATAGAGGAAAATAGAGTGTGTGAGAGATGGTTGTAACCTTGTTTGGCTGTTGTAATTCTCCCTTGAACAATAAGAATACCGATTATCATTTCCATGTTGATGTTTCCCTTTTTGTTCTTTGTGTGATTTTTGTTGTCTTTTATTAATTTTTTCCATTGAATCTATTTGTGTTTTTGCTTCTGCTGCACAACACAAAATCGAATGCATCCGAAAGAGAGGAAAGAATGAGGAAGGACAAAGAAGATAAATGGAAGAGTAAACAAATGGTTTGACTTAGACTTATGCACCCGAATTGTGATATTTAAGGGGAAGATACACGTTTTCACCTACAATGATGTATGCACTATTAAATACAATATTAGCTAAATGTTAACACTTAACAAAAGTGGTGATGGTTGTATTGACTTTAATTCGTTGAACAACCACAATCAACTTTTTTTTTTTTTTTTTTTTTTTGGAAAAA
>CBVK0103714442.1:0-10628 GCA_900067695.1 Picea abies
ACTGAGACCACAGGATGAAGGGGAGCAGGATGCGACCGAATTTTCTGATTGTAGGTCTGGCAGGCATGGCACTTCTGAACAACAATAATGCAGTCATTAAATAAGGAAGGCCAAAAATATCCTGCACGTAAGATCTTCTGGGCAGTAGCATACCTAGACATATGACCACCACATGCTCCAGAATGGCAGTCATTCAGAGCTTTCTCAGCTTCGTCAAATGTCAAACAACGTCGAAAAACAGAGTCAATTCATCGACGGTAAAGAGTATCTCCAAGGATAATGTACTGACGAGCTTGATAACGGACATGACGTCGTTCATTACTAGACAAAGCAGGTTGGAAATTCTGAGTTTGGAGATATATAATGATATCTCTATACCAAATATCGTCAGTGTTGATAGGGAAAAGCGATTCATCAGGTAATGAATCTACTGCTACATTTTCCATGGCAGAGTGGGGAAAATTGCAGATTAACTCAGCAAAAACTAAGGATTTCTTAGACGTGGCGCGATCGAATTCCAAGTCAAACTCCTGGAGAATGACAATCCATTTGGAGTACTTGTCCCCTAGCAATTGACGTGACAAAATATGTTGCATAGGGTTGCAATGTGAAATCACTGTAGTTTTCCTTAAGAGAATATAATGGTGAAAACGTTGAACCGCTTGAACAACAACCAAAGCCAGTTTTTCAACATGTTGGTACTTGATTTCAGTGGATGTGAGACTTCGACTCAAGTAATAAACAACATGTTTGTCATGTGCATCATCCTCTTGAATGAGAACCATGCCGATGGTATACTCTGAGGCAGCAAGATAAAGAAAGTAATCATGACTATAATCAGGAGGGAAGAGAAGTGGAGCTTTTGTGAGGGACAACTTCAAAGCCTCACAAGAATTGTTGACCACGGTATCCCAGACAAACTCTGAACCTTTCTTTAGTAGCCATGTAAAACCACGAGTAATCTTGGAATAATTAGGGATGAAACAACGAAGAAAGTTTGCTTTCCCCTGCAAACTTTGCAACTGGCACAGTGAAGAAGGAGGAGGGAGATTAAGAATCGCCTCAACCTTAATAGGATCTACCCGGATCCCTTGAAGTGAAACAATGAAACCGAGAAGACGGCCGGACTCTACGCAAAAGACGCATTTATGAGGATTTAAACGAATGTAATAGAACTGACAACGAACGAAAATTGTTCGGAGATGAGTGGGGTGATCAACTCGGCGTAAAGAATGAGCCGGTAAATCGTCCAAATAAGGTTGAATGATATGCTTTATATCGTGAAACACATAAGACATAGCACGTTGAAATGTTGCGCCCACATTCTTAATACCGAAGGGAAGTTTCCTATAGGCAAAAGTACCCCAAGGACAAATAAAAGCAGTTTTATGTTGGTCCTTAGGAGCGATGTTAATTTGATTATAGCTGGAAAATCCATCCATGAGAGAAAAGATTTCACTGCCGGCACAGTTTTCGACAATCTAGTCGACGAAAGGGGTTGGAAAGTTGTCCTTTGGATAGGCTTTGTTAATATCCCGATAATCAACACAAACACGTATACTACCACCTTTCTTATCAATCGGTACAGGGTTGGAAACCCATTCTATCAGAGCCACGGGATAAATAAAGCTGGCTTTGAGAAGTTTCTCAACTTCGAGTTTGATAGATGCCGCTTTACGTGGATGGACCAGACGAAGGCGCTGCCGGATTGGTTTAGCTACGGGGTACATTTTTATCTCATGTACAACAATAGCAGGGTCGATACCTGGCATCTCTTCGTAACTCCAGGCAAAGATGTCATGAAATTCTTTAAACAGAGACGTATAGGTGATGATTTCATCAGGAGAACACGAAGCTCCAATGTGAACATTTTCAACTATCCCAGGTTTAAATGATATATCAATGGGTATCGTGGGAGAAATATTACTGAGGTTCCCTTCTGCAAACACATCACGTGTAGATTCGGGAACGGTCGATATGACAACAACGGTCGACGGAGTTGAAATACGTTGGTAGTTCTCGAGAGTGTGTTGTTCTAGAAACAGTATGGAATGATGATGCCCATCATCCCAAGGGGTATCCTCCATGACGGACATGATCATCTCGTTAGTGGGAAAGATGACACGAAAAGGATCGAGAGACAACTCATCAAGAGAGAGTGTAGAAAGGGTTGTCGATTGAATGGCTTGATAAGCAGACTCAACCGGACTTAAAGGCATGACGTCGCCGAAATGAGTATGATCTCCTGGATCAGGGACTATCCAAGGGTCAGAAGACATAGGAAGTTATTGAGGTACAGCGGATATCATATTAATAGAAGCAATTGACGGGCGTGGAATATCAGGTGGTGGTGGTATGGGGAAAGTACCCATTAATGAAGAGTCTTTTAAAAGGCCTACACCGACATTCTCGTAACCCGGTGGGGTTTTAGCTATAAACGACACGTTGCCAGTACGAGTATCTGAATTAAAGAAGGCAAGTTGATCAACCGTGACAACCTTTCCCTGATGAGGAAATCGCACGACATGGAAAAGTGTTGACACAATGACGCGCATAGAATCTATCCAGCTACGCCCAAGAAGAAGATTATAATCCAGAGGAGCATCAAAAACTTCCACTTCAACTTGGACGGTCTTACCTTCTAGAGTAACAGGCAACGATGGAAGAACACCGTAAGGCTTAAAACTAGAGCCATTGAAGGCTTTCAAAGTATTTTGTGACTCATTTAAAGGAGGAGAGCCAATGGCTTTCCAACAAGAAAAAGACATTACAGCAGACATTCCAGATATGACTCTAGAAGAGGTTTCACAATGCGATCAACGTCACACTGTAGGGGTTTCAACAGCTATGGGTCGACTGCTCCGCAGGGTAGCTAGGGTAGTTGTGTGTTACCGTGAACGTCATCCGTGACGTCACTATGTAGAAGCTACAAGCTTCAATTTTTGATATTTTGGTCTTCGGACAAACATTTTGTAAAAACAAACTCTTTTGATCGTTATATATATACAAACGGCTTCTACCGGTTTACTTTACATTTATAAATGATTTAAATTTCTGTCCAATACATAATTAGCCAAAGCGTCTGTTAATGTATTAAGACATCTAGGAATATGTTGATATTCAATGTGATCAAAATACCGTTCCAAGAGGCGAATTCACAAATATACCCTTAATAAAGTAGGACTTCGAATAGAGTAGACATTACTTAGTTGTAGTACTACAAGCTGCGAGTCAAGTCGCACAAACACATGACAAATTCTGAGAGAGATAACATCAACCAATAATTCAATAACGACGCTATACTTTGCGATGTTGTTGGTTTCTCGGCCAAGACATACACCTCGTAAAGATATAAGTTCATTTGTTGGGGCATAGATTGCCCATGCAGTGGAAGCTAGGTTTCGAGTACTACAGCTAGCACCATCAGCGAAGCCAATATAAGGTAGCGAATACTCCGACATTTGGCAATCAAACACAACGTCACGTAAGGGTAGAGACCAGATAAATTCAAAAGAAAACTAAAGTAACACACACAAAGTATGATACATAAAAATACAAGTACTTTTTCACAAATAACTTATGCATAGTACTTCTTCAAGTACAACCCATTCCTAGGTTCACTCAAAGGTATACCATCATAATCAACCAGCTCATACACTCCTTTTTCCAAAACTCTACGAACAATGTAAGGACCACGCCACATTGGTTCGAATTTCCCAGCTCCTAAGACATCTTTATCTTGTTCATATAGAAGAACAAGATCACCTTCAGAGAAAACACGAGGCTTGACATACTTGTCATACTGTGCCTTGACGCGCTTCTTTTGGGCTTCTATTACTAGAGTAGCGTCACGTCGAGTCTCGTCTAATCGCATCAGATACAACAGACGTTCCTCTTCAGCAGAAGTATTGGGTAAGAGTTCAACAACTAGCTTCAGAGAAGGTATCTCACATTCTATTGGAAGAATGGCTTCCATGCCATAGACTAATCGAAAGGGTGTAAACCCCGTAGCGGATTTAACAGATGTCCGATATGCGCACAATGCGGAAAAAAACATTGTGTGCCAGCTAGTTTTGTGAATTCCTATCATCCGTCGAAGCATGGTTATAAGAACTTTGTTGATTGCTTCAACTTGGCCATTAGCTTGCGGATAATAGGGTGTTGAGTTATCATGATGAAGACCCAACTTTTCCGTAAGTTCAGACATCATAAAATTCCTAAAATGACTACCGTGATCGGTAACGATAGCTTGAGGAACACCAAAACGAGCTATGACGTGGTTAAAAAGAAACAACGCTGCAGTCTTTCCAGTATTATCGAATGTTGGCATCGCCTCGACCCATTTTGTAAAATAATAGACAACTACAATAATGTAACCATGCCCCCCGGCCGAGTGAGGGTGACATGTCATGAAATCAATGCCCCATTTTGCAAAAGGACCAACTGAGGCCACAGGATGAAGGGGAGCAGGATGCGACCGAATTTTCTGATTGTAGGTCTGGCAGGCATGGCACTTCTGAACAACAGTAATGCAGTCATTAAATAAGGAAGGCCAAAAATATTCTGCACGTAAGATCTTCTGGGCAGTAGCATACCTAGACATATGACCACCACATGCTCCAGAATGGAAGTCATTCAGAGCTTTCTCGGCTTCGTCAAAAGTCAAACAACGTCGAAAAACAGAGTCAATTCCTTGACGGTAAAGAGTATCTCCAAAGATAATGTACTGACGAGCTTGATAACGGACATGACGTCGTTCATTACTAGACAAAGCAGGCCGGAAAGTCTGAGTTTGGAGATATATAATGATATCTCCATACCAAATATCGTTAGTGTTGATAAGGAAAAGTGATTCATCAGGTAATGAATCTACTGCTACATTTTCTGTGGCAGAGTGGGGAAAATCGCAGATTAACTCAGCAAAAACTAAGGATTTCTTAGACGTGGCGCGATCGAATTCCAAGTCGAACTCCTGGAGAATGACAATCCATTTGGAGTACTTGCCCCCTAGCAATTGACATGACAAAATATGTTGCATAGGGTTGCAATGTGAAATCATTGTACTTTTCCTTGAGAGAATATAATGGCGAAAACGTTGAACCGCTTGAACAACAGCCAAAGCCAGTTTTTCAACATATTGGTACTTGATTTCAGTGGATGTGAGACTTCGACTCAAGTAATAAACAACATGTTTGTTGTGTGCATCATCCTCTTGAATGAGATCCATGCCGATGGTATACTCCGAGGCAACAAGATAGAGAAAGTAATCACGACTATAATCAGGAGGGAAGAGAAGTGGAGCTTTTGTGAGGGACAACTTCAAAGCCTCAAAAGAATTGTTGACCACGGTATCCCAGACAAACTCTGAACCTTTCTTTAGTAGCCATGTAAAACCATGAGTAATCTTGGCGTAATTAGGGATGAAACGATGAAGAAAGTTTGCTTTCCCCTGCAAACTTTGCAACTGGCACAGTGAAGAAGGAGGAGGGAGATTAAGAATCGCCTCAACCTTAATAGGATCTACCCGGATCCCTTGACGTGAAACAATGAAACCCAAAAGACGGCCGGACTCTACGCAAAAGATGCATTTATGAGGATTTAAACGAATGCGATAGAACCGACAACGAACGAAAATTGCTCGAAGATGAGTGGGGTGATCGACTCGGCGTAAAGAATGAGCCGGTAAATCGTCCAAATAAGGTTGAACGATATGCTTTATATCGTGAAACACATAAGACATAGCACGTTGAAACGTTGCGCCCACGTTCTTAAGACCGAAGGGAAGTTTCCTATAGGCAAAAGTACCCCAAGGACAAATAAAAGTAGTTTTATGTTGGTCCTGAGGAGCGATGTTAATTTGATTATAGCCGAAAAATCCATCCATGAGAGAAAATATTTCACTGTCGGCACAGTTTTCGACAATCTGGTCGACGAAAGGGGTTGGAAAGTTGTCCTTTGGATAGGATTTGTTAATATCCTGATAATCAACACAAACACGTATACTACCACCTTTCTTATCAATCGGTACAGGGTTGAAAACCCATTCTGTCAGAGCCACAGGATAAATAAAGCCGACTTTGAGAAGTTTCTCAACTTCGAGTTTGATAGCTGCCGCTTTACGTGGATGGACCAGATGAAGGCGCTACCGGACTGGTTTAGCTCTGGGGTACATTTTTATCTCATGTACAACAATAGCAGGGTTGATACCTGGCATCTCTTCGTAACTCTAGGCAAAGATGTCACGAAATTCTTTAAACATAGACGTATAGGTGACGATTTCATCGGGAGAATACGAAGCTCCAATGTGAACATTTTCAACTATCCCAGGTTTAACTAATATATCAATGGGTATCGTGGGATAAATATTACTGATGTTCCCTTCCGCAAACACATCACGTGTAGATTTGGGAACGATCGATATGACAACAACGGTCGACGGAGTCGAAATCCATTGGTAGTTCTCGAGAGTGTGTTGTTCCAGAAACAGTATGGAACGATGATGCCCATCATCCCAAGGGGTATCCTCCATGACGGACATGATCATCTCGTCAGTGGGAAATATGACACGGAAAGGATCGGGAGACAACTCATCAAGAGAGAGTGTAGAAAGGGTTACCTATTGAATGGCTTGATAAGCAGACTCAACTGGACTTAAAGGCATGACGTCGCCGAAACGAGTATGATCTCCTGGATTAGGGACTATCCAAGGGTCAGAAGACACAGGAAGTTCGTGAGGTATAGCAGAGATCATATTAATAGAAGCAACTGACGGGCGTGGAATATCAGGTGGTGGTGGTATGGGGAAAGTACCCATTAATGAAGAGTCTTTTAAAAGGCCTACACCGACATTCTCGTAACCCGGTGGGGTTTTATCTATAAACGACACGTTGCCAGTACGAGTATATGAATTAAAGAAGGCAAGTTGATCAACCGTGACAACCTTTCCCTGATGAGGAAATCGCACGACATGGAAAAGCGTTGACACAACGACGCACATAGAATCTATCCAGCTATGCCCAAGTAGAAGATTATAATCCAGGGGAGCATCAAAAACTTCCACTTCAACTTGGACGGTCTTACCTTCTAGAGTAATAGGCAACGATGGAAGAACATCGTAAGGCTTAAAACTAGAGCCATTGATGGCTTTCAAAGTATTTTGTGACTCATTTAAAGGAGGAGAGCCAATGGCTTTCCAACAAGAAAAATACATTACACACGTAGAGGCACCCTCATCGATAACAGTTCGACAAATATTCTTGTCGGCAACAACAACTTATATCTGAAATGCAAGCTGAGGGGGTAACCTTGGAATATGATCTTCCAAGTCAAAGACTATCAAATTCATATCGGTAGGATCAATGCCACCTATAGCTTTCAACAAAGCCCTTCGTTGTGCAGGACAAGATTGAAGGACTTCAAGGGCAAACATCGTTGAAGGTGCTTGGGCCAGATCTTCGACAATGCTATAGTTCTGGGCCACACGAGCATGAGGATTGAAGGGCGATTTCTTAACGACACCTTTCAGGGGTGGTCATAGAACTGTATCAAGGCTCATTCGTTTGAGATGAAGAGGACCGTTCGTAGGTGGAGTCGGTAGAGAGGGCTGTACCAAATCAGGATGTAAATCGTCAACCTTCTCTTTAGACGGAGTATAGTCTTTGGCTCTAGTTGTGAGTGCAATGTTATTTTTCTTAGAATCACCGGTAAAATCAAAACATATGATGTCGTAGAAGTAGAGTGTTGGTCATGGATGACCAACGAGGCCTATTGCTGAGACGGGAAGGGTTGGGACAAGACTGCCGGCGTAGAGGGTTTCAGCGTTCCTTGAAGGAACTTAGTAACCTCGACACATCGAGGACAATCCTTCGTGTAGTGATCGTCACCACAGATAAGGCAAGGGTACCGTGGTTTGCGCTTATCCCGATCTTCAATAGGAGGAGTTTTAGTTTTCTCATTTTGATTATTATTTTTTCTCTCCTTATTCTTGCCTCTCCCTTTCTTTGATTTATTTTTACCGGTCGGTGTAGATTGAACAACGTTCACCTCAGAAGTTTTACTAGTGGAAGTGGCAGGAGACAGAGCATTTTGAACATTAGAAGATGTAGACTTAGGGGTTGTACTTGAAACAGAATGTGAGTGGACATGAGCAGTACCAATCACACCATCAGCTGCATGCGAGGTAGCTGGAGCAGTTGAAGTGTTGGAAGTACCAAGATGAGGTAATTCAGGTAGCAAATCATAAAGTGTTCCCATTTGCGAATAAACGAGATCAAGATATTGAGAACGACTGATAGCCTGCTCTTCTGTAATAACACCACCCATAGCGATGTCTTTACCAATTTCGTTCACGAAAGATTTCGTAAACCATTCTGCCAGTAACTGATCAAGGAGTTCAAGTTTAATGAGACGTCGTCTCCTTCGCCACTCATGGATATGATCCGATATATGAGTGCCTTTAGTCTGTTTAAAAGAATTCAAGATCTCAATCCCAGTATCGTAACGGATCGGTAACTGGTAATGTGTAAGAAAATCCATAGCTAGGGTGTTGAAATCAGAAAAGAAACCTCGTGGCAATTCAATATACCACTTCGCAGCAGAACCGGTAAGGGTTCTTTGAAAAAGACGTAGAATAATGGAGTCATCCATCAAAAAATTAGATGAACACCATAAGTGAAAAGTCATAACATGATTATTTGGGTCCTCTCCCACATTGCCATCAAATTTAGGAATGTCCGATGGAAGCTTTGCGGGAATAGCAGGCCATTGGGGAGAGTGACAAATAGGATCATTGAGAATCCTAGACAAATATGGCAAATCCAAAGTAGCAAGAAAAGGTAATTGTTGGTTTACTTGCGGATACTGATGGCTTTGGGGTGGAAGCTCTATCGGCATACCAGTAGGACTGTAAGCAGTCTGTCCGTATAGGGAAGACCCTGGCTGATTCAGAGGTGGCCGGATAGGATAGTATCCCCAAGGATTGTAACCTTGAGTTTGAGTAGGGACTTGAGGTTGAGTAGTTTGACCCTGAACCCAAATAGGATTAGGTATACCTGGATATGGATGGCCTACAGTAGGGATAATTTTCTACCCCCCAGCATTTTGAGGAAAGTTTTGTAGAAGCTGATTCCAATACTGGGCCAAGTCAGGAGGTATATTTTGTCCAAAAGGTGAGGTTGGTCCCCCTATCATAGGTATAGTTCCACCTGGAAGTTGTGTGCCAACTGTAGGTTGCGTAGTAACTGAGTAGTGTCTGGGAAAGGGAAAAGGAACTGTACCACCCTGTCCACCCACAGGAATCTGCAAGTTTGGTGCAACAGTCGGGATAGTGCCACTAGGATTAGGATTGCCAGAAGGAAACAAAGGGAGTGTCGGGATAAAACCAGGAATAGGATGCCCAAGAAAAGGGGGACCACCTGGAGAACTAGCTGGGGTTTGCGGAGGTGTTGGATTGGAAGCATTCAACAAAGCATTCAATGCATGGTAACCAGGAGGTAAATTTGGGTTAACCTCAAGCATTCGCTGGGTATTGATAGGAGCAAGAGTAGCTGTAGGAATTTCGGTTTGGACACTCGTAGTATTCGCGAGATAGGCCATCTCAAGAGGGAGAACAAATTGATAAGTGGTATTCACTGGTGTAGTTTCTGTCTCAGAAAGCACGGGAGGGTTGATTTCGTAGACTGGAGATGACTCAGTACCAAAAAGGACTCGTTGGAAATCACCTGACCAAAAAGGGTCTTGGCCTACTACACCGTGAGAAGGCCCAACGGTTGACTCAGAATATGTAGCAACTGCTTCTTCAGAAGAATTTAATCGCACAAAAGGTCATTCACCTCGATGAATGCAATAGTCCTCTATAGTATTGGTAAATCGAAAATCTTCTAGAGAATCAGTGCGTTCTACCTGTGGAGGTGGTGTAGAAACGTCTTGGACTTTGCTCTGATGAGGGGAATCTTCAGGGGTACCCTTAGGGGTCGCTGTATGCAAGGGTTGTGAAACGTCAGGATGTTCCAGAGATAAACCTTGCATTCTATGTGAACGTCGTGGGGGAGCAATTGTAAACAAGTAACAAGCTCTGTGAAGAAATTCCTATGGTCAACTTCGAAAAACAAACAACACACGCTAGTAAACAAAATCTAGGAAGCAATCACCAAGCAAACAATACCTTCTAATTTCGAAGCCACTAGTTGGTGATGAAATCCAACGTCACAACAATGAGACGAGAAGGGGCGGGGCTAGGGTGGAAAAGTTACGCTGACGACCTGCTTAACGGACTTACACCCTGGTGCAAGCTCCCACACATAATCGTGGGTATACCCTCCAAGGAGCCCGAGTGAGTTTGATCAACGTTGATTCCAGGTACCGTGAAGAATTTCCCCTTCACAGTCACCTTGGGTAAGAACCTAGAGAGATAGGCCACTAAGGTCACCACCAACAACAATAAATCCTGGGGGAACAGTCGTTAGTCCGATCCACACGTAAGGGCAGGGTATCTAGCCTGAAATCAACTCAAAAGGATTCCACTCATCATTGTGGGTATACCTCCGAGTGATCCTTGTAATACATGCAATCTCTACACTGATGTCAACAAAGCAGGGTGAGTAACTTTGCCAACACCAATGCGACCTAGT
>CBVK0103714489.1:0-10788 GCA_900067695.1 Picea abies
GGAAATGGAAAAGGTCTTTTGAGAAAGTTGCATGGGGTGAGGCAAATATTGCTATAAAAAATGTCCCCTAATTTGTGAGGTCAAAGGAGAATCTGCGATGGCTGAAATACATTATAATTCCTATAAGTGGAGTAATGGAGACAAAAATGGATGAACTAATTGCTTAAAAGAATATTACAATCCATAATGACTTTGTGCACATGGATGCCAATTTGAATTACACTGCAGATCCATGTGGAAATATACCAAACAACTATTCATGCCCATGAATAGGCAGTACAAAAGTATATACATGTCATAGGCTGTCATAGTCATGAAAAATTCCCAGTGAAAACTAATCTCAACATCAATCTCAATATATTTGTATACAATGGAGTACAATATCACCTCCCATGATCACCGAAGTCATATAGATATTGGTCCAATGAATGATAGCAACAACTTAGGAAAGATGTGACTATGAACTGATGTCTTCAAGTCTTCTACACGATCTGCAAAAGGTGCAAGTCTACATCATGTGAATAAAGGAGTTTAGGCCGAACACAATGAGACTTCATTTGATTACCGTTCATTAAGGTATACCATTAACAAACGTGAGACAACCTATCGATAATGAAAGTAGGTATCAAGGCACCAAGTACATTCTTACAAGTGTGAATAAAGGTGTTGAGGTAGAACAGTTGAAGAATCCATTGATCAGGAGACATTGATGTATTCCCAACTATCGATGGAGAGAGAAACTACCACTAATGACTACAATCCTCTAGGTACTCATAGGACTCTAGGCCTCATTTCCATAATAGATGAGCTAAAGTGGATGGAAGGAGACCCGTTGAAAGGAGAGAATTAAGGCATCTCTCATTAGTTAGCACGAGGTATAAATCAATAGCTTGATGATTTAGAGGAACTTGGATGAAGAAACTGTTCATGAACCAATGACCATGTGTGTCTTTCGTATGCACTAGATGCAAGAAGTGCACGAAAAAGACCCTTTGAATAGCAACCAATAAAGAAAATTGTCGAAAAATTAAAAAAAACCACCAATAAGGCTAATGGAATCCAAGACATTTCATTAATCCCAATGTGTGAATATATTACTTGTCGTCAAACACAAAGGACACCCTTGAGTCAACGACCAATGAGGAGATGTTGATTTTTGGGTTCAAGGTTACCTATCCATAACGAAAGTAGGACTAGGGTGCATGGTAGGACTACAACTTCATGTAATTCTCAGACACGTTGAGGGTATGGTCGACATGCAAAGTTAATAGTTTTTATAAATGGTTGACACGGGCTTATAGGTATCCTTTGAACAAGAGCAAGAGACATATGGAGGACTCTGGCAGCATAAACTCAATGATGAAACTTTGTGATGTAGGAGGAATCAATCAAAACTCTCCATAGGGACTGGAAGAGTAACCAATCGGAGGAGTAAACTATAAGTAATGAGCTCAGCTTCCTAAGGTCATGTTAAATCCAAAATTTTGATGACAAGTGGACTGAAAAGTTTGTGGTATGTTCAAAGCTGACATGATTGTTTCCAACATGAGATAATATAATTTTCCTGCCTGTGTTTTTTTGTTTTTTCATAGAAAAATGAATGGTATGATACAGAGGAGTAAATGAGTGTCGTGAGTAAGAAACTAGTTCAAACAATGGAACATACCTATTCTCAATGCAAGGAGATGCATGCAGGACATGGACACCTGGGGGAATGTTTCCTCGTGGGGTACAGGGTGTTACATTGCAAAGGATATAAACAAGGCTCTACTTGGCTGATGATGCAAACTGATGAGGTGATAGGCTTATAAAGTGAAAGTGAGAACCAACAATAGGCTCAATACTGCAATCAAGAGAATGAGATGAAATTACAACTTAACTCCAAAGAATGTCCTTTTTTGTGATTTTAGTCCCCTAGGCCCAAAAAAGTATAAAATAATACCCAGGAGAACTCTTCTAGCCACTAGTGACTAGAGTATTCCTTTTTCAAAATTAGTCTACATGGTCCGAAAAAGGGTTAAACTTACACCAAATAGACGTCCTTTCAAATCCAATTTACGAGCATGAAAGAGACAAGTTCATTTAGAAATATTTTTTCTTTTTGAGAGATTCAGAAAAGATCTTAAACAAGACTCATTGGCAGTCCCATAGGAAAAGGTCAGCATGCTTATGAGTAAGAGTATGAGACTCAAACACAAATTCATATTGGAAATATAAGGGACTCTCGGTCTTTATGGAATAATCTATGCATGGGCACCAGATGGCACAAAGGTTCTAACTAGGGCACCCATGTTTGGTAAGCCTCTACCATTCACTAACGACACTTCTAGTAGCAGTAAGGAGGTTCCGTGTCACTAAAAATGGGTTTGTACCTAAGGCATATGAATCGCAGTTAGAGGATAATGCAAGTGTGCAAAATGGAGTGACGAACTATCCTATATGCTTGGTAAAATAAAATACCTGCCAAAGTCACGAGCGGGCGACATGACACTAGAAACCACAAGAATCCCTAGATAAAAACACCAAAACAAACTCCTTCCACTGCACTATTAGTCCACGAGGTCAAAATATTAGCAAAAACTATGTAAAGGGGGTAAAAGATTTTTATAAATAGTAAAAATAACCAATTTTACCATACCATTTCACATTTTTTCCCAAATAGTGCGTTTTGGACCAAATTTTCCATGACCTTTGAGTATTAATTGTGGGAGCTACGAGTGACACAATTGACAACCATTTGGACCAATCAATTACTCTATCCCTCCTCTTGATTTATAGTGGATTAGAATATTAAATTAGGCCTCCTTTTTTGAGTTTTTTAAGGCACAATTTAGGAATTAGGGTTTACGCGGGTTGTAGATCATCAGATCGCGTATACAGAGGCATGTACCTGGGAAAGACAAAGCCAACCCGTGTATATGCATCCCTATACATGACTATTACCACAACAACCTGCATACAAGTCTACAAATTGTTTTTTTTAAAGAAATTTGACTTAAAAATGGAATTCTTCTTGCAGGATGGTACTTGAATGTAGGGAAAGAGAGCATGAGGAAGTTGATGCTACAATGAAAGAGATCCAGGGGCCCAATTATCATTAAAAATATACAAGATTTATAAATTTTGGGCTCTCAAAGGGATGAGGGCTCAAGTGAGGCTGCTCCAAATGCTGGTGAACTTTTGTGATCTGTATACGGAGGCCTTCAACCTTGATGGGAAACCATTGAGAATTCAAGTTGAGGATATCTACTTTATTATAGGATTTTCATGTTGGGGTGAGGTGGTGAACCTAAAATATATGGGATTTTGGAGTGGCATGAACATAGAGGATTACATCACCAATCACTCTATTGCAGGCAGAGAAAAGGTAGGGAACCAACTCCCCATTAGGATGATCAACAACTTGATTTTAAAGATAGTCATTCTCATGCTTACACAGATCGTGGGTTCATCCTTGCTGCACTATAAATCAAGGCCAATGATGTTCTACTCCATGGAGTGCTTACAAACCATAGTGTATGATTGGTGCACCTCACTACTGGCTAACATGAAGAGTCATCTGGAAGATTGCAAACATGGTAAGAAGAGGAATTTTGGGTTCACATCTATCTTCTGTAGTTTTTTATTCGAGCGGGTTCTAGGATTGAGCCCTAGAGTAGATATTTCTCCACATATACCAAGTGATTCAACCATGTCATAGTGGAACAAGGTGAAGAGGTGGTTGGGAGGTGGTAGGGTGTCAACCCCTTACAACGATGAATTATTCTTCTAGTGGCTTTGGCAGGTGATATCCCTAAATGACTACCCTTATGCAGGGATCATATACAGAGGAGATCCAAACATGACATTTCCACCAGGTTACGCCTATGGTGATATAGGTATGAAAATTTTCTAATATATTTCATTTTTTTGTGTGTTTTTCAAAGAGAATAAAAAATGAAAATATTTTTGGATGGTGTCTAGTATTAACAATTAATTTGTTGTGCAGATGTGGGTTCGCGACGACCAAATAGATTTGCATGACATCATTGGAGGAACTGAGGAGATGAGCCAGCGGGGGGATATGCGGATAGAGTGCTTCAAAATGTGCAGGGGAACCTGTCTCGTTTGATGCACAAGATTCATATGGTTCAAGTAGAGGATCTATCAAAGGCTATGCAACAAAAGATGGTGGGTGTGCCCCATATGTGGGTGCAACTCTTCCGACATCTCGCAAACACCATCGTATGTTATCATGTTATCAATTTATTGTATATGTATTTTGAGGGTGTGAGCCCCAATTTTGTACTATAACACCATATTTTTGGATAAATGAAATATAAAAAACATTGGTCTTCGGCTTTACTTATATTACAATGTGTACATTGGTGAATGTGTTTTATTTACTTTAGTTATGTGACAAATTCTAATCTAAAACATCATTATCCTATGCATCAAATACATAATTAGAACTTATAGGTATGTGATTATAAGTAATTAAATAAAAAATTCCTTCCAAAAGTCGTACCCATAGGAATCATCGGAGTAGAGTAGCATTTCGCACATGGTAACTGTCATTCAACTGACATAATACTAACTGGGAATCCAAGAAAATTTATAAATAACGAATACCATGTAAATTGGCATCACGTAAAATATCTATAACGACGCTATATTCAACCACATTATTCGTTGATGGCCATAGAAAAATGCCACCTGAAGACACCAGTTGACCCTTGGGTGACTAAACAACCCAAGCGATGGAAGCCAAGTTCTTTGTATGATGACTAGCACCATCTATGAATCCTAAGTAAACTGAAGACTCCGTTGACATCTGCGAACCAAGGGAAAACTAGATAAGCAAGAGGATGACACAAAGGAAAATATATATACACTAAAATACACTAGTATACAGAGAGCTACACGCAATATTTGGGATCAAGCGTAATATATTTTCAAGTAGATCCCATTTCTGAGCTCATCTAGCATATTCCCTTCATAATATTCTAATTCATAGGCTCCTTTTTCTAAGACACATCACACGATATAAGGATTGTGCCACATGGGGATGAACTTGCCTACCCCAAGTGGTTCCTTGGATTGGTCATACAAGAGGACCAAGTCACCCCTAGCATACTGCCGAGGAAAGAGAGACTTATCATACTAGATCCTGACATGTCATTTATTCACTTTTATATGCATAGAGGCATCTCAACGCTGCTCATCTAGGCTCTCTAGGTGTGTGAGGTGTTCTTCGAGATCAGAAGTGTCAAGTAGGAGATTAATTGTCGATCTAAGAGAAGGGATTTCACATTCAATATGGAGGATAGACTCCACACTGTGTACTAACTTAAAAGGAGAAAAACCGGTGGAAGTATTAACCAAGGTTAGGTATGCCTAGAGCGCAGGGTAAAGCACGAGATGCAGTCATATTTTCTCTAGCTGACAATTTTTTGAAAAATGGTCTTGAGAGACTTGTTCATGACCTCTACTTTTCCATTTTACTAGGGATAGTAAGGGGAAGAATGACCATGCTTAAACCCCAGTTTTGATGATAACTCTTGCATCATTTCATTATGAAAGTGACTTCCATGATCAGTGAGAATCTCACTCAGGATTCTGAACCAAGCTATAATTTGATTGACCATGAAAAATGTTGTAGTCTTAACATTGGATTTAATTGTAGGCATGCCCTCTTCCCACTTAGTAAAGTATTCTACGACCACTATAATATGTTGATTCTCCCTAGACAAAGTTGGGTTGAAATCCACGAAACCCACCCCCCACTTGGTGAAGGGACCGATGGTGATGACCAGATGAAGAGGGGTTAGATGTGAGTGCATCTTCCAAGTGAACACCTAGAAAGGGTGACACTTCTTGACCACTTCGACATAATATTTAAAAATAACCATCTCGTAATACTTTCTAGGTTGTCGCAAGCCCAGATAGATGACTACCACAAGCCCCACTGTGATAGTCATTAAGAACAGACTCACCCTCTTTGTGAGTCAAGCAATGATGCAAGATATTATCTATGCCTCGGTGATGCAAAGTGTCGCCTATGATAAGGTAGTTTTTAGCTTGATATTGTATACGATGTCGATCATCTCTTGAAATATGTTGAGAGAACTTCAAGGTTTGAAGATAGATCAAAATGTCTCCATACCAGGGGGCTGATGATGAGATAAGGAGAATGTGTTCATCTGCAAATGAATCGACATGAATTACGTCCTCATCTAATCGAGGGAATTCTGATATTAACTCAGAAAAAACTAGCTATTTCTTGGATTATACTGAAGAAAAATCGAGATCAAACTCTTGTAAGATGAAAATCCATTTATAATATTTTCCCCCTATGTTGCGCCTAGTAAGGGCGTATTGAAATGGGTTGAAATCAACAACTATGGTAGTTTTGAAAAGAAATATATAGTGTTGTAATATTTGAATCATGTGTACGGGAGCCAAGGATAGCTTCTCAACATGAGATTACTTGAGTTCAGGGTCAACTAAGTTTTGACTAAGATAGTAAACGACGTGCTCATGGAGCTCATCATCCTCCTAACCTAAAACCATACCAATTTTCCCTTCGTACACGGTGATATAAAGAAAGTAATCTCTACTGTAGTCCACGGGCTTCAGTAGAGTCATCGATACCAAGGATTTCTTAAGAGCATCAAAGGATTCTCGAACTCGCTCATCCTATATAAATGGAGTGTCCTTCTTTAAGAGATGCATGAAACCCTTACTAATATTGTCATAGTTTACTATAAACCGACGTAAGAAGTTAGATTTCCCCTGTAAACCTTGAAGCTGATGAATGTTGTGTGGGGGAGGCAATCAAAGTATTGCCTCAAAATTCAAAGGATCCACCATGATCCCAGTCTCAAAAACTAAGAATCCTAAAAGATGACCAGACCTAATGTAGAAGATGCACTTGTGAGGGTTTAAACGAATGTGATAATACCAACATCTATCAAAAAATAGTCAAAGGTGGTTAGAGTGATCCACTCTCTTACAAGAGTGAGGAGCGAGATCATCGAGGTAAGCTTAGACTATATGCTTGAGATCATGAAAAGCGAAGGTCATGGCTCGTTGGAAGGTTTCTTCGACGTTTTTAAGGCCAAACATAATTTTTCGGTATGAGAAAGTACCCCAAGGACAAATAAATTTCATATTATGTTGATCCTTGGGTTTAATCTAAATTTGATTATATCTTGAAAATCCGTCCATAAAAGAAAAAACCTTGCTTCCCGCACATTCATAGAGAATCTAATCTATGAAAGATGTTGAGAGTTTGTCTTTAGGACAAGCCTTATTCAAGTCTCAAAGATCCATACACACATGGATGGTTCCTTGCTTCTTATTCATGGGAACGATATTGGATACCCATTTAGTCAAGGGAACCAGGTAGATAAAATCAACATTAAGTAGTTTTTCCACATCTGCCTTAATAGCGGGGGCCTTGCTAGGATTAATAGCTCTAAGTAGTTGTTGAACAGGTTTAGCATCTGAGTAAGTTTCAATATCATGTTCAACAATGTGAGGGTTGATTCCTAGCATCTCCTCATATGACCAAGTGAATGCATCAAGGAATTCTTTGAAGATCTTGGTATAGATCTAAATTCTTCAGACGAACAATTTCCACCGTTATATACATATTCAATTTTACCAGGGATGTGAGAGATGTCGATCATGATGATATGAGGTATACTCACCATGTTTCCTTTGGAATTAATGTCATGTGTATCTACTGGAACTACGATGTGACCGACTATCGCACTCAAGGTAGATCTAAAATCATCTTGTTCAATTCTAACAAGATTTGGGAGGAAGCAAGAGTGATGATTCATATCATTCCATGCTCTATCAGAACCATTCATGGCCTCTAAGATCGCTTCATTTGAAGGTAAAGTATCATCAATGAAATCATGTGAGAAATATGATGAAGTGGCCCATATGGTCCAGAGAATAGGATCATCCTCGTTCATTTGCGAGGAGACAAGATTTGGGTCAGCAATAGAGTCAAGAACATCCTGATATGCTATCTTTATTGCCGAGAGTGGAATTGTCATTCCAATATGTGACTGACCTTCAAAATACATAGTTGAGGAAGGTAGGGTCAAAGGATCATTAAAATATGAAGTGAAAAAAGGAAAAAACCTCATTGACAAACAACACCTACTAGACATGGCATATATATGATGAACTGGTGCCACAAAATCAAAGGTACCCATAAGGGAGGAATACAATCTGACACCAATTTCCTCATTTATTGGTTGAGAATTGTCGATCACAGGGATTGAAGGTCCAAAAAATGCATTGGGACTAGCATGCGTAAAGGACAACTGATCAATTGTCATGATTTTCCCTTCGTGAGGAAAACATAAAGTACAGAAAACAGACAATACGACTGCAATCATATCATAAGTCCACTTATGCCCTAGAAATAACTTATAGTCAAGGTGTGCATCAACCACCTCGACATCCACCTCCACTATCTTTCCACATAAATGGACCGGAAAGGTAGAAAGAATACCATGGGGATGGACATAATGACCATCAAATGCAGTCAATATAGTTGGAGATTGAGAGAGGGTTAGAGATCCAATGGATTTCCAACAGGTTAGGGACATCATGCACGTTGCAACACCTTCATCAATAATAATACATTTGATGGTATACTTTGAGTAATCCACACGGATTTGAAAGGCCACGTGGTAAGGAAAGTGAGGCTTCACATACGTGACACCAAACTTGATAACCTTAGAGCCACATGGGTTTATAGCTCCTATATTATATAAAAAGGAATTCCTCTATGAAGGAAACATATGGAGTACCTCCAAAGACAACATCACGAAAGGGGTTTGGCCCAGATCTTCGACAATAGAGTAATTCCGAGAAGCTCTAGAATTAGGGTTGTGGGTAGAGTGTTTGAGTACTCCTTTCAGAATATGAGGTGGAGGATATGGTTTTTGATCTGAAAAGGCATTTCCAAAGGAGGGGAGGACTCTAGACCTAGAAAATCCTATGAAGAACTATAATCATGAGACCGAGTGCTACATCAATCTGAGACTTGATCATATTTACGCATAGACGATCACCTTCATGTGTCAGTGGGTTTTGATTCCCACTCACTGCATTTACGACATTAGAGGAGCTCGAGGCCATGTACTAATTATGCAGAAAAGGATTAGTTATCACAGTGAGTGGTAGATATAAGATCCTCAAAGCTTCTTCGAGTTTGGGGCACAAGTTGGTAAGGTGATCATTAGTACAATTATTGCAAGGAAACTTTACCTTTCGCCTTTCTTTCTTTCCCTCACCAACATTATTGTTTGATTTATCATTTTTAATGTTGTCGTTGGGTTTATTATTATTATTCCTCCCACCTTTATGATTTTTACCACATCCTTTATTTTTATTCCCTCCTGGTTGTTGGTTACCATTTGGGTTGGTTAACTACTGTACAGAATGCACATCTACCGACTGAGTGGGAGTGGTAGACACAGACAAGATTTTCCTCCTATAGACTAGCTTAGAGACAAATCTTCCAACTAGATTGTCACCAATTCTATAGATTTGACATTTGTGGAGCCTATAATTCCATTGGCATGAGGCCCAGGATTTTGTCTAGGGTCATAGTTTGACCTTGATGCATCGGGAATAATTTTTTATAACATCCTAGATTGAGAATATATGAGATCTAAATATTGGGATTTGAAAATCACTTACTCCTCAGACATTACCCCAGATGTAGAAACATCCTTCGAAATATAAGTCAGTAAAGACTTAAGAAACCATTCCAACAAGAATTATAGAGGAATGTATGCCTTGATCAACCTCTTCCATCTATGCCACTCTTGGATGTGACCCGAGATATGGGTGGATTTGTCCTGGTGGAGGGCCGATAGAATTTCTATGTTAGAATCATAACAAACTGACAATTGGAAGTGGTTGAGGAAGACTTAAACCATCTGATTAACTTTCTCGTGTGTTCCCCCTAGTAGCTCTATGTACCATTTCGCTGCAACCCCTCAGACAGTGCGTTGAAATAATATTAAATGAATAGAATTGTCGTTAATGGAATTGGAAGAGCACCAAAGATTAAAATTAGTGACATGATCACCAGAATCCTCATTGGTATTTCCTTCGAATTTAAGAATATCCGAAGGAAGCTTGGTGGGGACGGGGGCCATATTGGGTCATGATGCACTGGGTCATTCATTAATCTTAACAAGTCTGGAAAATTAATCTTGGATAGAAAATGGAGTCAGGGTTGTGACATTTGTCCCCAAGCTCCCAAGAAATATTGATGTTGGGGAATCACAGCCCATCTAGGGTTTTGGTATGCATCATGGCCCTGTTCGGGGTTGTAAGACCCCCCTCAAAAATAATTCATAAAGGGTTGGTTGGGCACCATTCGAAAATTGTCGTTAATGGAATTGGAAGAGCACAAAAGATGAAAATTAGTGAGATGATCACCAGGATCCTCACCAGTCTTTCCTTCAAATTTTAGAATATCCAAAGGAAGCTTGGTGGGGATGTGGGGCCATGTCGGGTCATGATGGATCGGGTCATTCATTAATCTTGACAAGTCTGGAAAATTAATCTTGGACATAAAATGGAGTCAAGGTTGTGACATTTGTCCCTAAGCTCCTGGGAAAGATTGATGTTGGGGAATCGTAGCCCATCCAGGGTTCTGGTATGCACCATGGCCCTGTTCGGGGTTGTAAAACCCCCCTCCAAAATAATTCATAAAGGGTTGGTTGGGCACCATTCCAATAGGAATGTTATAATGAGGGTTGTAAA
>CBVK0103714514.1:0-33645 GCA_900067695.1 Picea abies
AAGGCCTCAAAATGGCCCCGGAAGTTAAAAACTGCTAAAAATAGTAAATTCCCAAAATTGCCAGAAACATGTGTTGGGCCAGTTGGAGAAGGTGGGTGGCCACCGATATCCACCTGGATCACTTAAACTTGATGCTGCGACTGCATCAAGGTTGAATTATCGTCCCTTCCATCACGAGCTGTGTCTGTGGGCGTCTTAACCATTTTTATTTTTAATTGTTTCACTCTCATCCGTGCTTTGGGGCATCTTATCCAACTGTGCACTATGACGGTGGTCATTTTAAATGCGTCCTGCTATGTTCATTTCTGAGAAATTTACACCTTGAACAAATTCTCTTGGATATATATATAGGATGTAAAATGTTTGCAAGGAGAGAACCTACAAAGAGTTATCGTCTGGATTGAAACACCAGCAACAAGTTGATCGATGTAATAGGTAGTATTAAAGAAGATAGCCCAACCACCAATTACAAACTGTAGGTGAAGGTAACTAAGACCTCACATGGGAGACGAAGTAAGTCCGTCGAAACATCAGTGAGAAGAACTGGCCATAGACTTAATCTCAGAAAATGCTAATTTTCCTTTACATAGTCACTGCGCCTTAGTTCCTTATCCCAGCTGCATGATTAATCCATTGATTAAAAAGTTTTTACCTGTGCAACAGTTCATAACCAAGAATAGATTAGGGTTTAGCATTTAGTAGTACGGTTCAACTTTCAGAATTTAGGTTATTCATAATAATTTAGGGTTCAACTTAAAATTCTTTAGGGTTCACCAAACATCCACAAGGTAGCGCTGGTTAACATTAATCAACCATTTACTAACTAAATGGGAGGACTGTCATTAAACTCTAATTGGGAATGAGTTGGTGGATACAACCCGTCATTTATTGCAAATGCTTATTCGAATCTTATTATGATTTAGTCGGTAGAGTTTGGTTGACATCGTTTACAGTAGGGATGTCATTATCACCTTCTTGGGATTTGGTTAGTGGATCTGCAATGGCAATTACTGCA
The DNA here is from genome assembly GCA_900067695.1 of Picea abies. Classification (NCBI taxonomy): domain Eukaryota; kingdom Viridiplantae; phylum Streptophyta; class Pinopsida; order Pinales; family Pinaceae; genus Picea; species Picea abies. The sequence goes on from CBVK0103714514.1 coordinate 1,016, forward strand.
TGTGTACGAATAGTTGATTCTGGGCCAATTCCTCACCAGTTAACCTCCACCGAATTATTCTGCGTGTCTTTAAGTTAACCTCCACCGAATTATTCTGCGTGTTTTTAATTTAACCTCCACTGAATTAGTCTACGTGTTTGTAAATTAATATTTGTTGATCTGCGATGAAAATACTGGTTGTTGGCAGTGATTAATTTAGATATTATTTTAATTACTTGCTATATGCTTAATGCAATGTTGTTTAAACTTAAATGCAATAATAATACTTATTGAATACTAATGTTAATATTGGTTTAAGCTGCAAGGTTAATGTTGGCTTAACTACCATGATATTATTTGAAATTGCAATAACAAGGATTGTTATATCTTCAAGGTCAGTGATGACGTTTGACTCACAAAATTAAAAATAGTCTAATTGCCATATTAGTATTTGTAATGGAAATGTTAATGCTGGCGGAATGGCGAGGTTAAGTAGTTGTTTAATCGGAATATTAATATAATTACTGGAATATTAATTTTAGGGGAATCACAATCTTCAGTATTAGTTTACTTATGGTTTAATTGCAATATTATTATTCTTGATGCAATGTTAAAACTAGTTGAACTGCAATGGTAATTAGTGGTTTAATTGCAACTGTTCATATTATTAATGGAAATATTAATTCTAGTGGAATTTCAAGGTCAATAATTTGTTTACTTATTGCTTAACTGCAAATGTAATATTATTCATGGGAAGGTTAATACTAGTTGAGCAATGGTAAGTAGTTGTTAATTGCAACTGTTCCTATTATTAATGGCAATGTAAATGCTGGTAGGATTGCAATCTAAGTAATTGTTTAATGGCCATATTAATTGTTATTAATTGAAATGTTATTGTGGGGTAAATTGCAAGGTTGAGTAATTGTTCAAATTGCAATGTTAATTAGGTTACTTATGTTGCGAAGTTAATATTGTTAAATGTATGTTTGTGATGCTATTTAGATCGCAATTTAAATATTTGTTCAATGGCAATGGTAACGCTTGTTAAAATGACATTCTTAATAATTAGTTTTATTACCGTGGTATTAATCGCTTAAATTGCAATACTAAGGTTGTATAATTTGCCAGGGAAATGATGTTGCATGAAAATTAATATTGTTTAATTGCCATGATGAGTACTTGTTAATTTGCATTGATAAGGTTGTTTAATCACCAGGGAATTGATGATGGTTGTTTCGCAATTTTCATGATTGTTTTGCCCTGATATTACTTGTTGGTTGCACTAATAAGAGTCATTTTAAATTGCAAGGTCACTCATGATTGGGATATACTTGGTGGTATTGTAGTGCATAGTCGGTTCGTGTCGGGCAGGATATAGACACCTCTTGTAGTTTAGTATTTTTGTTTGAGTGTAATTCGGTGGAAGGGATCTAGTGCCGTATCAAGAGTCTCGAGCTATTTAAAGGCATAGTTCCACTCTTGTGACACACTCTGAGCCATATCAGTAGTCTCGGGCTGTTTAAAGGCACAGTTCCACTACTGCGACTCTAGTGTTGGATTCCTTTATTGTGTGACAGTACCTTACCTAACCCCTGGTGTCTGTTCCTGCTTACAACTGTTAGTTGCACACCTTATGTCCAGGGGAATTTATTTCTTGTAGTCACTGTGATATGTCGGGTCGTCTTGATTGTGTTCGTCTTCCTTGCATCTTGTTGGTTTGAGGGGTGATGTAGAGTCGGGCGGGTTGTTTCTTCTACACGCGTGCACACACCTTAAACAAAAAAAAAATTGCACCTGTCTCTGGATTTGTTGTCGTAACCAGGAGGTTCATTACACAGTCACTCTCCTGTGTCTTGGAATATAAAGAGTCACCTGCGTACTCCTTGCACTTACTCTATGAACACTTGCACTTGCCATCCCTTGAGATTTAACAATGCTCTGAGTGTAGGTGTACTCCTTGCGCTCACTATGTGCACTATTTTCAGTATCCCTTCTAATATTTGTGACATGATCTAGTGTTCCCACATGGAATTATCTTATTTAACTCAAAACCGAGTTCTTTCACACTCCTTGCACTAGCTTCCGAGTTCTTTCACACTCCTTGTGTTGGCTTCTCATATTTTTCTAACAACTCTTGTGTGCACTCCTTGCACTAACATTGAGAGCCCAAAACACTCAGAAACTCACCAATAGAGAATTTTATTTATTCGTGCAAAGGGGCTATAATTTCACTCATGGAATTCATAAACATACACAGTAAATATTCAAAAAAAAGAATTAAGAAAAAAAGAACATACACACCCAGACTCATATGCAGAGAAATTTGCCTTTGTATTAAATATGGATGCTTTGTAGAGTGTTTACAAGACTGGAATGTAAGAGAGTCTCAGTTCTTCTTTCCTCTCATATCTTCCATTTCTCTTCTCATGGGCTCTCTCTCTCTTCTCTAATTCTCTAATTCTCATATAATGCCGCTAATCTCAATAAATTTGGATTTTTACCAAAGAGGGGCTTCTTGATCCTTCCTCATGTATTCACATTAAATTACAATAAACTTATATCTAGTTTAAATAATATCTAGATCCATCTATTTTTCATCCATTAAAGGTGACTTACACTCATCCTTACAAAAACTCAATGGCTTATCCCTCCTCAAGCATTACAACATTTATTATATAAAATGATAAATTTAAAACAAAATGAGAAGGCATACACTTCTCTTTCCTTGGGATATGCTCCCTCCTACTACACTGGCTGCTAACACATTGCTAATTCTCTTGAATCATACCCCTCAGCTGAAAAAAACATGATATGCTACTCATGGCTCCTATGCTATTGTTTTTGAGATCTTCATGGATCCTAAACTCCATTTTATAGCGGTCCATTTTCTCCTCTGCCATGCTATTGTTGTTGTGTTGTTGATGTTGTAAGATTTCCTCTAGGTTTTTGAACTTTATGTTGCAGTGGTTTATTCATCTTGGCACTGCATTCTCTTCTTTTCATCCTCCACCTATTGCTGAATATATCCTCTGTTGAGTTCAACATCAACCTCCTTATCTCCTCAATCTACGCGTCCAACTTTTCTATTGGTTGGATTCTCTCCTAGAATTCACCTCTCATGTTCCTCCTCTCCAATCAACACTCCTTGTTGATTTGAACTCTCTCTTAAATTATTGAGACTCTCAAAAATCCTCATATCCTCCTTTTTTGTCAGCACTCCTTGTTGATATGAAGTCTTTTTTGAGTTCCTGAGACTTTTAAATAGTCAAATCTCTTTCTTTCCCACATGAAAATCTAACTTTTCCTTTCTTCCCTCCTATAAATCTGTGAGATATTCAACTAATCTTCTTTCCTCATCACTGAGTCTTTATCCATATTTTGGTTCACAGACGTAAACCATGGTTTACGTGTCCCTGTCAATGAATGACCAAGATTAACTCTTGGCTTTAGGATTTTTCATGCCTCAACACTTTTCACCTTTGATCCTTTAGATCACTGAAATTTCGAATAATCAATAATCCAATGACACGTGTCCCCAATGACAAATGGTCAGGATTTTCTCTAGAGTTCAGTACTGTAGGAGATTTACCTCCTGGAAACATAAGAACATGTTTCTTCTGGAGTGTTGAATCTCTGAACTGTCATGATATCTATGACTCACACTCATGTTCATGTATATATGAGGGTTGGGATATGATATTCTCCACAATTCTCCTCCTCTTCTTTTAGGCTTGATAGGATGACCTAGATCTATACTTGACCAATCCAATTGTTGTTACTCTCCTTGTGATCTACAACATATATTCACTCCAGGACTTCATAGATTCATGGATTTTTCCTCCCTTTCAGCAAAGACTTAAAAATAGTTGAAGGAAGGAAGTATGAAGGAATCCAATTCTTAACGACCACGCTCCTTCGTGAGATCCAAAGGTTGTGAGCGATCATGATTCCTCCCAAACATATCTCTCATGTTCTCCTTCTTACAAAGATATTTCTCCTTTGTCACGGGACATACTCTTGCTATATCTCCTTAAACTTTGTTGCTTGAGTGTATTGAACTCAGGTGCACACCTTGCACTTCCCTCTTGATCTTAGGACTTGTAAAATTTTCCTGCACTTGACTTGCACTTTTTCTCCATAGATCTTTGTCCAGTCAAAGGAATCATACCTTTGGTGCACACCTTGTGCTTCTCCTGCAGTCTTGAAGTTATAAGTTCTTTCTTTCTACACTCCTTACATAAGCTCTTCGCAGACTTTCCCTCTCTCTCCTAAGCTTGGAATTCTTTAGCTTCAAAGTGTCCTATCCCTTTGATCCTTCAAATTACCTCTCGTGTCCTCTTAGAAACCATGCTCTTTGTCTTGATATTATGAACATTGTCAGATTTTTCTTTTAGGTGACTTCTTGTTCCCTCCTCGCACTCTGCGCTCTTCCTCATGATCTTCACCAAAACTTCAACAAAATGTTGGTTTTGTGAACTCCTTGATTTCACTCTCTTGAGTATTTGAATACAAAGAGTCACCTATGCACTCCTTTCACTTACTCTATGCACACTTTCACTCACCATCCCTTGAACTTTGACAATGCTCTGAGTGTAGGCGTACTCCTTGCGCTCACTTTGTGCACTCTTTGCACAATCCATTTTGATATTTGTGACATGTTATGGTGTACCCACATAACATTATCCTCTTTAAATCAAAATTGAGTTCTTTCACACTCCTTGCGCTAGCTTCTCATAGTTTTCTAACAACCATTATGTGCACTCCTTCCACTAACATTGAGAGCCCATAACACTCAGAAACTCACACCGATAGAGAAGTCTATTTATTCCTGCAAAGGGAGAATAATTACACTCATGGAATTCATAAACAAACACAGTAAATATTCAAAAAGAAAACATTAATAAAAAGAGAACACACACACACTGAGACTCATATGTAGGGAAATATGCCTTTGTATTAGATATTAATGCTTTGTAGAGTGTTTACAAGACTGGAATGAAACTGAGTCTCGGTTCTTCTTTTCTCTCATATCTTCTATTTCTCTTATCATGGGATTTCTCTCTCTTCTGTAATTCTCTAATTCTCATATAATGCCTATAATCTCAATACATTTGGATTTTTACCAAAGAGGGGCTTCTCGATCCTTCCTCACCTATTCACATTAAATTACAATACATTTATATCTAGTCTAAATCATATATAGATCCATTTGTTTGTCAGACATTAAAGGTGACTTACACTCATCCTTACACAAAATCAATGGCTCATCCCCCCTCAAGCATTACAACATTTATTACATAAAATTATAAATTTAAAACAAAATGAGAAGGGAGACACTTCTCTTTCCTTGGGATCTTCTCCCTCCTACTATGTTGGTTGTTGACGTGTTTCTAATGCTCTTGCATCATACTCCTCTGTTGAAAAAAAAACATTAGCTCCTGCTCATGCCTCTTCTACTACTGTTGAGATCCTCCTGGATCCCAAAATCCACTCTATATCATTCCATATTCTCCCATGCCATGCTATTTTTGTTGTGTCGTTCATGCTACAATATTTCCTCCAGGTTTCCAAACATTATGTTGCAGTGGTTTATTCATCTTTCCACTACAATCTCTTCTTTTCAACCTCCACCTGTTGTTGACTATCTCCTATTCTTACTTCAACATCAACCTCCTTATCTCCTCAATCTCCTCATCCAAATTTTCTATTGGTTGACTGCTCTCTGTAAATTCTAACCTTGTACAATATCTACTGCAAACTGATATTCAGAAAAGAACAGAAAAGATGCAATGGCAAATACAAACATTACACAAGGATTTTTCACCTGGAAACCCAAACCGGTGGTCCCGGAAATATGTCGGCCCGGCGATAATATGTCGGCAATATGTCGGCCCGAAACCGGCCAAAATATGTCGGCCCAAAATTTTTTTCTCGGGGCCGCTGCCCCCGAACCCCCGCGCGGGGGGCTCCTCCCCCCTGCACCCTCCTCTTACCCCCCTGCGTGCCCAGCGCAAGCGCTCAGACACTACTACTCGTGCAAAGAATATAACACATACCCAACACTCTCCTCAAGTCTTCTCTATTGCTTCATATCCTCTTCTTCATCAATTTCCAACTTAAATTGTTGGATGAGCCTCCTCTGGGTTATTTCTCCTTCTCATAGGGATTATAATTCTTCACACAGATAAAAGGGAAGATCATCATGATCTCCCATGCTGACTTCATCTCCTATGGCATTGTATTGCCACCCTACTACATACTCCAATTCTACATAAATATTACTGAGCTACTACTCAGCCATATACTATGAAAAATTTCTTTGCTCTAGTTCCTTTGTTCCTTTGTCATATCCTCAGGATGGAATAAGTCCAACTTCATCTAATTTTTCCTCCTACTAGAATTATTATCCACTCTACATGATTGTCTCCCTATGGAAGTCTTCCTCTATCTCTAGATTGCCTAGCCAATCCTACAACATCCTCAACTCTTCCTCCCACTAAGTGAGTATGACATTTGAATTTTCCCACTTAGCATTATTTTGGCTGACAACTGTGTGGGCCTCCTCTCCTTTAATCTCTTGGGAAGATGTCAGTATATTCTCCTTCTCCTCCACCATGACAATCTATGTTGGTTGTCCTTCTTTTTATGCACCTCCAACACATAAATTGTTAGTTTTAAAACATTTGGATGAATGGCATCTTCCTCAGATGATTCCTGCATCACCTGCTCACATGAAACACATACATAGGCATCTACTGGGCTTATGGAAAAGAATATGTTGATTCCCCCAATGATGAGAATGCACATTTGATCTTCCTCGTCTCCAGTGAACACTTCTTGTTGATCTGAACTCTCTCTTAAATTATTGAGACTCTCAAACATCCTCATCTACTACTTTTTTGTCGACACTCCTTGTTAATATAAACTCTTTCTTGAGTTCATTAGACTTTCAAATAGTCTCATCTCTTCCTTTCCCTCGTGACAACCTAACTTTTCATTTCTTCCCTCCTGAAAATATGTGAGATATTCAACTGATCTCCCTTCCTCATCACCGAGGCTTTCTCCATCTTCTAATTCATTGACATAAAACATCTCCTTCTCTATGCTCCTGAGGTTTTCCACTTTCCTCGACCACCTTCTCCGTATCTGCTTCTGCTTCCTGGAAATAAACTCTTGGATATGCCACCTCACCTTCCTCTTCATAGGCCACTCATACCTCCTTCTTCCTTGCTCTTCTTATGTATCCTTAGCATCAACTTGTCGAACTCGTCTCGGGTCTCCTTGAACTGCTTATCCATCCTCTCTCTATTCATCTTCCTATGGTATCCTCTTGGACATTGTCTATGCCCTTTAATATCCATTTTCTCCTTTCCCTACCCTCTTTGCAAGTTTGTTTTCTGCTACACACTTGCAAACAGTTCTTTATGCATAGCTTCAGTACTTTGTCTTTTCTTCCTTTGTTGGTTGTCTGCAAATAAAAATATGCTCTTATACTACTTGATGCAAACTCCCAGCCCTCCTAGGGGTTCATGCAACCTCCTAGTCTAGGATTGATATACTAGAGATGAATTAGATCTCATATCCCTATTGAATCCTCTCCAAATTTTCAAAGGCCCTTTAAATCACCTTCAATTATAGGTCCATACACAATAAAGACTTCAAGGAAATTTTCCTAAGCCCCTTTCTCTGTAAATCCAAATTGAAGGGACTAGCCCCTTAACTTCAACCAAAATATCATGTGACCAAGGGCTGGGACCAAGTGCTTGGCTAAAAGGTTCTTATCCGAAGCTTTGAAGCTCAGTTTCTCCGCTACTTTAGGATTCAAGAGTTTTCACCTCACAACATGGTAATTCCTTGGAACACTGAAATGGAAAATTAATCTATCACTCTTAGACTATGGAGCTACATGCTTTGGAGGATATTACAACACAACACACCACTTCGTCTAGATGCCAAAGTGGCGAACCCCTGAAGTGTTCAAGAATTAATGTTCCATGCTCCTCCAACAATAAATAGATCAGATCCACTCCAGAACTCTCGGCTTCAGGAGTTCTGAGACTCCAATGTACATTGCCTCCAAAATTGTTGAATGTTGAATTCAAGATAGATGACTCTCTCTCTTCTTATAGCCAATGAATGATATCTCCTCTAGAATTATAGTCTTCGGTAGTTTTCAATGGGTCCTTGTCAACGGCAAGGATTAAATCTAGGCTTTGAGACTTTTCATGCATGAACACTTTTCACCCGCGATCCTCCATATCACTAAACTTTTGAATAATCAATAATCCACTGACATGTGTCCCCAATGACTAGTGGTCAACATTTTATCCTAAGCTCGAGAATTCAACACGTTTCTCCTGGAGTGTTGAATCTCAAAACTACTATGAGATCTACAAATCACACTCACCTTCGTGCACATCCAATGGTTGATATTTGATCTTCTCCACAATGCTCCTCCTCCTGTTTTGGGATCAATCCAATGACATAGATCTATACGTGGCCAATCCAATGACTCGCACTCTCGATGTAGATTCACTCTGAGACTTTAGAGCTTCGGGGATTTTTCCTCCTTTTGAACAAAGACTTAAAAATATCCAAAGGAATTTTGTGCTTAAAGACCATGCTCCTTCCTCAAATCCGACTGTAAGAGATATTGATTCCTCCATAACAAATATCGCTAGTTCTCTTTCTTACAAATAGATTTCTCCTCTGTCACAGGACTTACTCCTACTATCTCTACTTGAGCTTCATCGCTTGGTTGGATTGAACTTGGTAGCACACCTATAGCTTCCCTCATGAGGTTGGGACTTGTAAAATTCTCTTGCGCTTGACTTGTGCTTTCTCTCCTCAAAGCTTTCTCTCCTTAGATATTTCTCCTGTTAAAGGACTTAAAACTTTTTCACACACCTTGGGATTCTCCTACAGTATTGAACATAGAAAGTTATCTACCTTTTCACTCCTTCCATAGGATCTGCTCACACTTGTGTTGTCTCTCCTGATCTTGGAATTCTTTATCTTCAAAGGGTATAGGCTCTTTGGTCCTTAAAATGACTCCTTGTGCCCTCCTGGCACCCACACTCTTTCTCCCGAGATTCTGAACACTATCAATGTGTTCTTTCACATGACTTCTTGTGCCCTCATGACACTATGAGCTCTTACTCTTGAGCTTCACCAACACTTCAACATAATGTTGGCTTTGTGCATTCCTTGCACTCACTCTCATGAGTCTTGCATTGTAGAGACTCACCTCTTACTCTGTGCACACTTGCACTGGCCTTCCTTTGAGCTTCTGGTCATCCCTTGAGCTTTTACACTACTATAAGTGTAGGTGCACACCTTGAGCTCACTCTTTGCCCTCTTTGAACTATCCCTTCTCAGCTTTGTGACCTGTTGTGTGCCCACCTATCACTCATGAACTGAAAACTGAGTTCTTGTTCACTCCTTGCATTGGCTCAGCCTTAAAGGAGACTTATGCTCAGCCTTACACAAAATCTATGGCTCTTCCCTCCTCCAACCTTACCACATTTATTACATTAAATGATAAATTTAAAACAAAAAGAGAAGGCTAGCACTTCTCTTTCCTTGCGATCTTCTCCCTGCTAGTGCGTTGTTGCGGTGCTTGGAATGCATGAATAGAGTTAAACTTTGGTAATTTGTTTCATATGTTAAGAGTCGGTTGAAGAGAGGAATTGTCTCATCTCTTGCTCCAAAGGGGATCTACTCCCTGCTAGTGCACTATTGCGATGCTTCGAATGCATGAATAGAGTTAGCCTTTGGTAATTTGTTTCATATGTTAAGGGTTAGTTGAAGAGAGAAATTGTCTCATCTCTTGCTCCAAAGGGGAAAGGGTAGGTTGAAGAGAGAGAAATTGTCTCATCTCTTGCTCCAAAGGGGCAAGGGTCAGTTGAAGAGAGAGGAATTTTGTCTCATTTCTTACTCCAAAGAGAGAGGGAATCAAAAGAGAAAAATTATCTATAAACTCAAAATAAAAAATCTCTATCAAAATTATGAAATGAAATCATGCTATACCATATCATTATTCAACCAAAACAAACTATAGTTATTTTTTACTCAAAACTCAAAAATCATGATAATTGAAGGTTTTTCAAATGCATAAATAAAGTGAACCTTTGGAGATTTGTTTCATAGGACTTCTCTAACCCACGGATGGTTCCAAAGAGAGAGGGAGTCAAAAGAATGAGATTATATATCTGTTAAATTTGAAATCATGGAGGGCTCCAAATAGAGAGGGAGTCCAAAGTGTGAAATTATCAACTAATCAATGTTTCTTCCTAGAAACATGAGAATAAATAATACAATATGATCGACTAATCAATTTAGCCAAATAGTACCAAGTATGACCATCTATCCATCGTAATGGAAGTTGAACATGATGTCCATATATTGTGTTTCCACCCTGATCTTGCTCCGCATCATATCAAGATTGCCATGGAATTGTTTCTCTAGTCGACTATCTTCTTGCAGTGTCAGTAGTCCTCCATTCACCTCTTACTTGATTTCCTTTTTGGTGCCCTGCTGGTACATAAATGTGTTGAATCTCACACCCTTTCCTTGATGACCATTTTTTCTATATATGATGTGTATGGACATATACAAAAACTATAGGAATATGTTATTTTTTCTTCAAATATGTAACACATTGTGCCTCCTTGAATTCATTATCGTTTCCTTTTTGTGGATTTGTTTCATCTCCTTTAGTAGACTCTGCCTCTGATTCAACTTCAAAATCTAATATTTTTCTTGAATCTGACAGCCACAATCATCTGCTCGAACAATTTTGGTCCCTCGTCACTCAATCAAGCACTTACCTCTCTTAGGCCCCACTTTTCATATGACCATGGGATGTGATCATGGGCCTGACTTTCAGGAGTGTCACAATTTTGTATTTTATTAGTTCAAGTTGTGCTCCATGCTTAAACCATTCGAGTCACAAAATTGCAATCCCTCGAATCGGATGACATGTGTCCCTCTGAAATGGATGGCCCATATGGATATCAACATTTCTGGACTCGGGATAATGATGCTTCTCACTTCGGCCTTCCGAAAATGACTTTCTCCATGGTTCAGATATTGCATCACGTGTCCTGCTGAAACATATGGCCCAAATTATTTCATGACTTCATGCTTCGCGAGTCCTCATGACTCTACCCTTTGACTTCTCCATCCTGCGAGTCAGCAAAATGTTGATCCTCTGCCATGTGTCCTTCCTAGTACTAATGGATAGGATTAGCCTTGTGGATTCGGACCTCTAGATGATGCTAAAATTCATGCAACTCTCTGATCTTGATTACCTGATGGTCATCGATCCAATCTACCCAATGGATCTCTGCCATTGAAAATTGATCTTGCTCGCTCACTTGAACTAAGATCACATCAGGATGCTCTAAGTGTTGCGCTTTGTACTCATGACTACGGCCTATGTAGATTACTTGAATGACTAGCTGAGGGCTCGGGAAAACAAAAAGGATCAACGACAAAGGCAAAGAGAGAGAAGTCATTGATTTTGTAGAAATGAACGATACTTCTCAGGCAATCTGATAAGGAAAAATAGGTCGATTAAATGGATGAAGGAAATAGAAGAAAACTATAAGTCGAGAATAATAATTTCATACACTCATTAGCTATATATATATGTAATCATAAAGGAGCTTCCGCAGTGCAATATATTACATATTATTTTTGGTATTAATTGTGTAGTGTAAGTCACTAATCTATGACCCATATCCATGAGTATTAGTCACAAGGGAGCTCTAATTGGGTAGTTCATAAGTCACAATATTTACTAAGGTTTTGAAAATCGGGTAGCAAGCTAAGTGGGCTTGATTTTGGGGAAAACTCCATAGTTAAGTGCGCTTGAGCCAAAGGTGTCTTAGGATGGGTGACCACCTGGGAGCGGTGACTAATGCTATGCAATTCATTTTGTTGGTTTCAATCCCACTTCTTCACCCCTGTGAGCATCACCTGATGCAATGAGTGCTAAGTGGACTATTCAAATCATGAGAATTATTGGTCAGTTGTGATTAATGCTCATAAATATCTATATATATATTGTTGTAAAATATATATAAATTTCATATATATATTGTTGTAATATATATATAAATTTCATACATTCATTAATTAACGTGTGTCAACCCAACAATTTATCAACGCTTCAGATCTCACATTATAATATCTAGACTTGATTAATCAAACTCTTATTATTCTTACACATAGTTCAAGATAGATATTCCTATGTGTAGGTCGATGATCCCAGAACATGCACAAAGCTTAAACATTTCTAATTTAACGATGATGAGCTTGTTCTAGATGGATAAGTGGCTCACATACTTGTTTTTCCACCTTGTATACCTTCTATGCCTACTCCACATGCATATTAAATTCATTACTTCAACACTCCACTTAACTTCTCTCATCTGAAAGTTGTAATAAAAGATAAATCCATGTTGGCTGAGTGGTAACTTGGAGTTGGATTTGTTTCTTTACTACTTACCTACTTTGGCTAATCATACCTCATTCTCTTAATTCATATTTTGAAATATGTGCTAGTCTTCCAATTTGAGCTCATTGTATCATCGATTATGTATCGAATGTAGGCCTTGGGATCCATTCACAATGTACATGACAGATGAGGGTTTGAAACTCTGCATCCAGGCTATGCTATTGTAGCTAGGAGGTGAAAATGTTTCTTATTTTCTATTTATACTTTGAGTTGTAAATGCAACAGGGTTTTCTTTACCAAATTAACTACGGTCTTATCTCACATTTTATATAGTTAATGTTTGTAGAGATATTCTTCCAAGCATGGAATCAAACCATTCCTTAAAATCCCAAACATATAATTAGAATAATCGAGTAAGTATAATTGGTGTGCATTACTCTATTACTCTTACTCGCATGTAAATTTACAGGTATTAACATTACTCTTATGTGTTGTTTCTTGTTGGTCTTCTACCAGACCCGTGTCATGGATACGCAAGTGACAACCTAGATAGGTATAAGTTTGTGGGTGCTTTCCTTCTAGCCACAAGGTGATCGCTCTTACCTTAACACACTCCGACTAAATGAGTTTTTTCATCTATGTTTTGTTATTTTTTCTAAGTTTCATTATTAATTCGTTGTTACTATATTGTGTATTGTGTGTCACGGTCGAATGGAGACCCCGAAACCAAAAAAAGTCAGCTCTACCAGAAAAATTCAAAGTAAATTATTTTTTCCAAAAACGAAAGGTTGGCCCTATGGGAAAAGTTCACTAGCGTAATAAGCATAAATAAGGTTAATCTTTACTCAATTTGTGATCACAACTCACTGATTTATAGCACAAGTTTGGTGGAAAGCTCCAGCTGTAGTTATAGCTATAGAAGGAAGGATAAGGTGCATCTTTGGTCTTGTTTGGTCTCTCTCTCATCCATTACCTTGCTAGAGTAATGCGTGAGAGTTTGGATTGTGCCTTGGTGTATGTCTTGGTATAATACTTGGTAGTTAAATTGCTATGGTAAATCTGACCCTAACTAGTTTTAGGAAAAAATTAACAAATTATATCATAAGGAACATGAGTTTCCACCAAACTTAGAACCATAATGACCTGAGGATAAGAGAAGACAATTAAAAAAGTAAGGGTGAACAATATAGTGATATTTTTTGTGTAACATAATAATTGGGAAGAAAACTTGAAATAACTCCAAAAAAGAGAAGACTCAAGAAATGATAGCCATCAATGTAATGGTAAAACCTATGTATGGTTTTGGACATCAATGATTTCGTTATATTTTCATGGAATCACCATGACAAATTAGTCACGTGTATCAAACAATCTTATGCATTAAACATGTAGTCATCCATGTGTGAAGCATATCCATACAAGTATCCAATTATCAGTGGAAATAACAAAAAAATGAGTATTTTGATTCATTACATAATTATATTTAAAATTCCTTAGAGAATTTAAAATTTGAGTGTGCTCCAAATAAACATTTATTTCTGAATTCAAGGGCATAAAATGAATGAAAGTTTAAGGAAAAGAGTGCATATCTATTATCAGAAATCCATAGCTCAAAAAATTCTCCATAAGGGGATTCACAGAGTGATTCTATAAAATATCAAGGATTTTTCAACATAAAGATCAAGGTCATTACAAACATATACTCATAAAAACACTCATCACAGTTTCCTAGGTTATAGCCAATTGACAATAGCATTCCTTATCTTTTAAATACCTCAAAATCATATACAAAGGGGAGGATCTGGAATATGCACCTCAATACAAATGCTAATGCACATAAATATGGAACCATCATTTTAGGATCAAGATGAACTTCCAAATGCTAATAAATAATCCTTTCATGCCCCAAATTTTATGGAACCATATCCACTAACTTTCTTTGTAAAATTGTTTGAGGAGATATTTGGAAACACTCATCAACTAAAGGAGTGACAAGATTTACCTTATGTTCCCCATTTATCATTTCAATAGTTCAAAATTAACCCAAAGGAGATGGATCCATGTTGCATCCTATATTGAGTAGTGAAAGAAAAATTATATAGGTCCCTTTTGGAAATACTATTACTAAAAGTAGTATGGAAACATATTGGAAGTGTTACTAGAGTTTCTTAAATTATAAAATATGCACCATTTTTTTCTTCTCATATCATTTCAACAGTTTTATGGTTTTGATGAGATATTTATTGTCATCAAAATCATGGCCATTACCACCAAATAAAGGTTGCAAATTAGTCATTGGAAAATTATCAAAATAAATAAAATAAAATAGATCTCGCATATTAGAATAAATGTTTATGGAATTTTACCTTAAGACTAGAGAAAATGAACCATCTTCATTATAAGTTTTGGTTTCAACTATCTTCGTAGTGCATTAACATTATCAATAACAAATCATCCCCATGTCATGTATAACATGGAGTGACTCTCTTGGCATACACCTAAGGAATTTCACAACCAAGTGTGCCCATAGAAAAAACTATTTATAGAACCACTTTCATGGTTTTATTGACATGAGGCATGGACTAATCCATCCTAAATTTTGTGTCCCTTTAATCCTTAATATTACAACTATTGTTTATCCCAATACAATCTCAATGATAAAGGAAAAATATATTATGGCTAGACCAACCTACAATTATTTGACCTTGATCGCAACAGACAATATCTAAATAGACAACAATTCACCTAAGGTGATAATCAACTTTCTTAGTAAGTGGAAATCCAAACAATAATCAACTTTCCTAATAAGGGGAGCTCAAAACAAGATTTACCCTATGATTTCATTTAAAAAATGCAATGTAACTCTATTCATGATGATTTCATTTTAAAAATGTAATGTAAGTGGCAACATTAACATGATCAATTTTTTTTTAAATATAAAGCTACATCAACAACTCACATATCAATGATTGAGATATTGCACACTTCTAATCATATATGTTGATATTTTACATAGAATAAAGTACACTCATATAAAAAGGAATTTAATATATATGCAAATTATCAATATGTTTTAAACAACTATCAATATATGATTTTAAACAACTATCGATATAAGATAAAATGTACAAAGAAAAAAAGCTAATAAATTCTTACAAACTAAACCAATCAGATATTTAACCAATCCAATCTTAAATATGTGAAAATTATCTTGTCTCATAATATCTTGAAAATACTTGCCTTATTCAATTCTCTATACTCAAAATCAGAAATCTCTAGCAAAATTATGAAATCAAATGGTATTATTTCATATCATATCATAATCTAGACTAGCTTATCCCAACCTAACCTAATGTAGAATAACCTAGTGTATCCTAACCTACCCTAACCTACCCCACCTTATTCTATCTTAGCTTAACCTAGTCTAACATTATTTAATTCTAGCCTAGGCTAGTCTAACCTACCCTACCCTAATATAGCATATCGTGACCTAACCTTACATAACTTATTTTACCCTAGCCCAACATATCCTAGGTTAGGCTGACTTAGTCTAGACTAGCCTACCCTAACATATCCCATCCTAGCATAACCCAACCTAGCCTAGCCTAGCATAGCCTAACCTAACATACCTATCTTATCCTTTTGTGACATATCCTACATAGCCTACCTTACCTAGTTTATCCTACATCAAACTATCCTAACCTATCATCACCAAGCTTACATGTCCTAGGCTAACATAACTTAGCCTACATTACCATAACCTAACCTAGACTAGCCTATCCTATCTATCCTATTCTATCATAGCTTAACCTAAGATAACTTGATATATATATCTTATTCCACCCTACCCTAACATTTCTTAACCTAATCTAACATATCCTAACATAGCCTGGTCTAACACATCTTAGCCTAGCCTAACATCAATCTAACCAATCCTACCTTATGTTAATCTATTATAAGTTATCATATCTCTCCTACCCTACACATGCATATCTTAGCCAATCCCATGCTATCATACTTATCCCACACTAGTATACACTAGTCTAGTATATCCTACCTTATCTTACCCTAACCTACCCTACCTTACCCTACCTTAGTGTAATGTACACTAATTTAAGCTTAGACTAACCTTGTCTATGTGATTCTACACAATCTTGGCTCATATTGAGCACACTAAACTACTCTATCCAAGGTTATCCTAGCCTAGCTTGCCTAACCCAACCCTATCATAAATTAGCATAGCCTACCCTAGACTACCTTAGCTAAACCTAGCCCTGCCCAACCCAATCCACACAATCCTAGATAAGCATATCCTAGCCTAACCCAACCTTATCTTACCCTAAAATAGCTTAACCTAACCAAACCCTATCCTACCCTAAACTATCCTTGCTGAAATCCTACGCTAACTTAACTCATCCCCACCCAACCTAACTTAGCCCAATCTAACTTGTCTAGCTTGGCCTAACTTAGCGTACGCTACTTTAACCCAACCTACCCTAATCTAGTCTATTTTATCATACCATAACCTATCCTATCATAACCTAAACCTACCCTACAAAAACATTACCTTTCTTAGCCTCACCTAGCCTATCCTATCCTAGCCTAGCCTAGCCTAAACCTAACTTATCCTAGAGTAACCTATCTTATGCTACCTAACCCTAACCTAAACTAGCCTAATCTAAGCTACCCTTCCCTGATGTAACATAACCTAGCTAGCATAGCCTAGCCTTCCCTCCCCTCCTTTAATATACCCTACCCTCCCTAGCTTAACCTAACTTAACCTAACCTACATGGACTAATCTAACCTAGCCTAGATAAACTAGTATTTTTTTATCTTATCCTACCCTTCAACTTCAATTTATGTCTAAATGCCTAAGCCTAAGCCTAATCCTACTTAATCACACATATTTAAATATTATACTCCAACCCCAAGCATAAATCCTACACCCTAGCCAAAATACTATGCCCAATCCTTACATAATACGTCAAAATGAGAATAATTCTTTTTATAATTTTATAACCTAATTAATCAAATCCTTTTTTTAATATGGATTAAAAAATCACATATCCATTATGTCATTTCAAGTAAAAATTGCATATTTACAAAAGAGGACTCGAGCCAAATGATTATTTACAAAAGAAAAGTGTTATTTTTATATGTTTTTATATGGAATTTATTGTGTGGATGTTTATATAAATTCTATATGCTTTAATGTACACATTTATGCATGATTTGTATGTTGTTAGCAATGCATGTGTGTTCATATGCAGAGCATATTTATTAATTAATTGGTATCAGAGAGGAAAACATCTATGTGGCAAGGGCCAACATGGGGATGGGGATTCTACATTATACTACAAACCCTAAAATTAAATCCTACACCCAAGCGTAAATCCTATGCCAAGCCCCACATAATACTTCAAAATTAGAATAAATCTTTGGAAATATTTATAATCTAATTACTCAAATCGATTTTGACCTAACCTAGCTTGACCTAGCCTATCCTAACCTATCCTAGAATAACCTATCTTATTCTACCTACCCCTACCTTACCCTAGCCTAGCATAGCCTAGCTAGCCTATCCCACCCTTCCCTCCTTTCCTTTAACCTACCCAAGTGTAGGATAAACTAACCTTCCTTGGCATATCATAACCTACCATAACATATCCTAGCCTTTCCTATCCCATTCTCACCTAGTCTAGCCTACCATAAATTTCTTAACCTAGCCTAAACTACCATACCCTATCCTATCCTAACTTACCCTACTTGATCCTAGCCTATCATAACTTACTCTAGCTTACTCCAGCAAATTGTAGCTTATAATTTCCTACACTAACCTAACCTACCCTAACTTAACCTCAATTTTCCTCACCCAACCATATAGCCTAAACTACTTTATCCTATTCTAGAATATCCTATTTTAGCCTATCCCAACCTATCCTTACCTATCCTAATATTCCCTAGCTAATCCTAACCTCTCCTAGGCTCACCTAACCCAACCTAGCATTTCCCATACTACTGTTACCTACCTTAGTAAACCCAAACTTAGTTTATCTTATCATATCCTAAGCCTACCCCATCATGGCCAAACATAGCATTTCATAGCCTACTCTATATTAATGTACCCTAAAATATATTAGCTGAACCTATCCTAACCTAGATTAACTTAATCTATCCTAACTTAGCATAGAAAAACACAACCCTCATCCTAGCCTAGCCAAATTAAGCATAACCTAGCCTAACCTCACCTAACCTAACCTACTCTAAATCCTCTTATCTTATCCTAGAATATCATTTTCCTGACATTAGCCTTGTCTATCCTAACCCTATCTTTCCCTAGCTTACTGTAACTTAGCCTAGTTTAGCATAGCCTAGGCTAGGATATCCTAACTTAGATTATCTTTTCAAGCCTTATTTACACTACCCTAGACTACAGTAGCCTACCATAACCTAACCTATCCCAACCTGGCATACCTTGACCTACCCTACTCTATCCTACCCTACCCTAACCTAACCTCAACTAGACTATCCTAACCCACCCTGGCCTAGCCTATCCTATCCTAGTGAAACCTAGCCTAATTTAACATAACCTATCATATCCTAGCCTATCCTACCCTACTTTAACGTTTTCTAATCTAGCCTAATCAATTCTATCTTAGCTTATTTTACCCCATATCAACCTACATAAACATACCTTACCCCACTCTATCCTAGTTATACCACAGTTTCATATCCTACACTATGTTAGCTTGGCTTCTCCTAGCCTAGCTTAGCCTAGCGTAACCTAACATAGCTTATCTTATCCTACCATACCCTATGATACCCTACTCAAACCTAACCTAGCCTAGCCTAGTCTAACCTAAACCAAACCTACCCTACCCTAAATTATCCTAGCCTATTTTATCCAAGCCCACCCTACCTAAGCATACCCTACTCTAGCCTAGCTTAGCCTAACTTACCTTGGCCTATCCTAGTCTAGCCTAGCCTCACCTAGTTTATCCTAATATAGCATGGTCTAGCCTAGTTTAGGCTAACCTAGCATAGCCTTTCCTATTATAGCTAAGCCCATATTAGCCAAACCTAGCCTAACCTTACCTAGTCCAAACTAACCTAGCCTATCCCAACCTAGTCTAGCATTTTCTGACCTAACATAGCCTATCCTAGCCTACCCTAATCTATGGAAATACACCCTACCCCAACCTAATCTTGTGTAGTCTACACTAACTTAATCTACCCTAACCTAACCTACTATATTATAACTTAGCATAGCTTACCATAACCCAATCCTAACCTACTATATTATAACTTATCATAGCCTACCCTAACTCTATCCTAACGTACTATATTATAACTTCACATAGCCTACCCTATCCCTAGCCTAGTTTATAATAACTTAGCCTATATTATCCCAACCTAACCTAGTCTAGAATAACCTAGCATATCCTAGCCTACCCTAACCTACCCTACCTCAATATATCTTAGCTTAACCTAGTCTAACATTATTTAATTCTATCCTAGGCTAGACTAACCTACCCTACCCTAATCTAGCATATCCTAACCTAACCTTACATAACTTATCCTACCCTATCCCAACCTAGCCTAGGTCATCCTAACTTAGTCTAGATCAGCCTAACATAACATAGCCTACCCTGGGAAAACTTAACCTATTCTAGCCTAGCCTAGCATAACCTAACCTACCTATCCTAGCCTTTCGTGACCTATCCTACATAGCGTACCTTACCTAGTTTATTGTACATCAAACTATCCTAACCTATCTTGGCCAAGCTTACCTATCTTGGGATAACCTAAATTAGCCTACATTTCCATAACCTAACCTATCCTATCCTATTCTTTCATAACTTAACCTAAGATAATTTGATATATATAGCCTATCCTACCCTACCCTAACCTTTCTTAACCTAATCTAACATATACTAACATAGCCTTTCCTAACACATCTTAGACTAGCATAACATCAATCTAACCAACCCTACATTATGCTAATCTAGGATAATTTATCCTATCTATCCTACCCTACTCATGCATATCTTAGCCAATCCCATACTACCATACCTTTCCCATGCATAATCTAGCATGTCCTAGCAAATATTAAATTAGCCTAGCCCCTCCTAACCTAATTTTCTCTACCTTAATTCAACCCTTTCCTAACCTATTCTATTTTATCCTACCTTATTCTAACCTAGGCTAACCTAACATAACTTATCCTACCCTAAACATACATAAACTAACCTAATCTAGACGAATAACCTACACTAGCCTATACTATCATAACCTAACCTATCCCACCCTAGTATACACTAGTCTAGCATATCCTACCTTATCTTACCCTAACCTACTCTACATTACCCTAGCTTAGCGTAAAGTACACTAGTTTAATATTAACCTAACCTTGTCTAGGTCATGCTACCCAATATTCGCTTATATTGAGCTCGCTAAGCTTCTCTATCCAAGGTTATCCTAGCTTAGGTTTGCCTAAGCCATTCCTATCATAAATTAGCATAGCCTATCCTAGACTACCTTAGCCTAACCTAGCCCAACCCAACCCAACCCAACCTACACAAGCCTAGCTAAGCATATCCTAGCCTAAGACAACCTTATCCTACCCTAAAATAACTTAGCCTAGCCTAAGCCAACCTTATCCTACCCTAAAATAACTTAGCCTAGCCTAGCCTAACCCAACCCTAAGCTATACTTGCTTAAAGCCTACCCTAACTTAACTCAGCCCCACCCAACATAACTTATCCCAATCTAACTTGGCCTAGCTTGGCCTAACTTAGCCTACATTACTTTTACCTAACCTACCCTAATCTATTCTATTTTATCATACCACAACCTTTCCTATCCTAACCTAAACCTACCCTACCAAAACCTTACCTTTCGTAACCTAACCTAACCTAACCTATCCTAGCCTAGCCTAGCCTAACCTAGCCTACCCTACCCTAAACCTAACTTATCCTAGAGTAACCTATCTTAGCCTACCTAAACCTACCCTAAACTAGTTGAATCTAACTTACCCTACCCTAACCTAGCATAACCTAGCTAGCATAGCCTAGCCTTCCCTCCTCTCATTTAGCTTACCCTACCCTACCCTATGTTAACCTGACCTAACCTAACCTACATAGACTAATCTAACCTAGCATAAATAAACTAGCATTTCGTATCTTAACCTACCCTTCAACTTCAATCTATGTCTAAATCCCTAAGCCTAAGCCTAATCCTACTTAATCGTACACCTTTAAATATTATACTCCAAGCCCCAAGCATAAATCCTACACCCAAACCTAAATACTATGCCCAAACCTCACATAATACTTCAAAATGAAAATAATTCTTTGGACAAATTTATAACCTAATTACTTAAATCCATTTTTTAATATGAATTAAAAAATAACATATCCATTATATCATTTTAAATAAAAATTACATATTTCTAATATAAATACAAGGAAATGCTAATGAATTGATAAAATGACAACACATATAATAAACAGATGTTGTAAATGTATATTCCACAATGAGTAAAGTCTACACATAAAATAATTAACATAAATAATAAATTTATCAATAATAATAGTTAAAGTTATATATATATAGTTAAAGATAAAATATTATATACATCAAATAATAAAATAATCTTCAATATACAAAAAAAGACAATAATTATATACGTTTAATTAATTAAATAAGAAATAACAGCATACACAAATAAATACCAAGAAAAACTACAAAATAAAAAAACTTAGATTTCATTTTGATAACAACTTAAAACATTTAAATAGAAATAAAAATATAACAAACAAACTTTATAAATTAAATACTCCAAAAAGAAAATTTTGTACGCACTCAAAAGCACGAGGTTTCGCCTTTAATGTTTTGGAGAGTTTTAATAACGCCTGCCGACATGTCAGGGTATCAACTCAATGACGTTAAATATGAAGTGGTGAGAACTCCCACAATAATAATATTGGTAATAATCTTTAATATTCGTAATAATAATAAGCTAATGTTAGTTAAACTCATACAAGAGTTAATAATTATATTCGTAATAATAATAAGCTAATGTTAGTTAAACTCATACAAGAGTTCATTCCAAGTTATTATCAATTATGATATTAGTAATAATGGGAAAAAGATGTATTTTTTAGAAAATGAATTTTTTAGAATTAAATATTATAAGTTAATGTTTAAAGGTTATGACAGGTAAAATAAAATATAAATTAATAATATATACCATGTGTTATTTTTTATATTTGATTTAACAAATTCTACATCTAAGTTTAATAAGGAAACTAGCTAAAAACACCTTTAAATTAATAAGAAAAAATGGGTCGGTTAAAGTTTTGAGGCAGCAAATTAAGCTAATGAGAAACCAACTAAAAATTAGTTAAATAAAGAGAGATAATATAGTTAGGTTTACTATTGAAAAGACGGATTGAATTATAAAATAGGAGGCATTAAATTAATGAGAAGGTTGATATAGGGGATTAGAGTATTGAACACACTGGTTAAACTACTGCTAATGAAAGATAAAATTTATTCAACATGGCAAATAAGTAGAGCAATGGCAAGAGCCTTATATACCTGTTGCTCTAATTCGTGTATGGCAAGAGCCTTACATACCTATTGAAGGATCGTCTTCGATCTTTTTTCCATTGAGCTTTTCCAACTTATTGAAGGATCGTCTTCATTCAATCCTTCCGAACAGAACAAGTCGAACCTGAAATATTAGCAGTCAAATTGACAGAAAGAATGGAAAGTTTTGATTTGTTTAGCCTTAGATTCATGGGTTCTCATACAGAAAAATTCGGCATGGTTTTCCAATAAATAAATAAACTGTAAAGAATTAAAATCTGGTGGAAAAGCAGTTCGATTACCTTCATTCCAATTAAAATTTGTTATAAAGCGATATCTGTGCTCACTAAAGCAATTTTTAAGCTAAATATGCATCCAATTCGAATTCACTGGAAAAGCATATAACGAAACATTACTGGAATATATAAAAAGATGGAGGCCGAATTATGAGACCTTTTGTTGATACATTTACCGAATAATATGGCAAGGTCCTCTGTGATGGAAGCCAGAGCTCTTTTTAGGGTAGCGCTAGAATTTGTGTTGAAGTTGTTTGCTCCAGTGATCAAATTCAATCCATCCTTCTCCTCTATTATTACACACAACATCACTGACTGACTGAAACATAGACTTAACCCAATCTCACCACACACAAGATCATACTAAAAATTGACATAGGCACAGTCTTAGGCACCCAACCACACAGACATAGGTCTGAAAATAGATAGAGGAAGAGGAATATGTTGAAACAGAGGAAGATTTGAGATATATATCTCTTATCCAACCACACAGACATATCCCATAGATCGTTTTGAAGCATCTCTTGGTTACATAAGAGACAAAATTCTTCTCTTCAACTAACTGTTAACGTCAAATTCTCAAGGGTTCACTTTATCCATACTTTTCCGGCACCGACCGCTAGAGGTTCTTTGCTTTTCCGGCACCGTCATCTAGAGGCTCTCTGTTTTTTTTTTCAATTTTTCGACAGTTCATTTTATCTAGAGGTTCTCTGTTTTTTTCAAATTTTGCTCCCTGCTTTTTTGTTTGTTTTGATTTCAAATTTCATCATTATTTTTTTATTATAGCAGGCTTTTTTCAAATTCTTAATGGTTCACTTTATCCATGCTTTTCCAGCACTTTATCCATGCTATTCCTGCACTGTTCATTAAAGGCTCCTTGTTTTTTTTCTGGTTTGTTTTGATTTCGAATTTTATCATTATTTTTATTATATCTTGTGCTTTTTCTAAATAAAGCTATGGTGTATCACTATTTTATTTCAGGATTTAGCTAGACACTTCTGATTTCAGGTATGTGTAACACACATTTTATTTCAATATTAAGTATGAAAACTCTCACATGTTTAAAATTAAGATTGATTTGTTTCTAAGTCATATGTTTATTGATTCTTATTTATTTTTACTTGGTGATGGGGTGATTTATATTTTTGACAAAATCAGATTATAATAATGAAATCTTGATTTTGCATTTACAGTTTGGTTTAGTGTTAATTGTAAATTACTATGTGAACTATTATTGTGATAGTTCATTACTCTCCCTAGTCTATGCTTTTTTTCCTTAAGTATTTCAAAGTTTTTAAATTCTGAAATATTAACTTCTTGAAAATACATGGCATATTGGGGATAACAATGTTATTTTTCAAAACTGATCTCTTTACACACTTCAACAAAGATTACATTTATCTACATTTTCTTCAGTAAAGATGGGACCCCTTTACAAACTTCAACAAAGATTGAATCTCTTTACACTTGTTTAGGGCACATCACCTTTTCTTTGTAAATTTTTTCTTATATGAACGATTGCCACCTAATCCATCTTTTTAGTGATTAACCTACCTATATTATCTCTCTTTATTTAAATATATATTTATTGGTTTTTCAGCAGTTTAAGATAACTCACCTCAAGAACAACTCCTGGTTTATTAATATTTTTTATCTTTTTTAATTTAACCCACCTCAAAAACAACTGCTGGTTTATTAATAAATTTTTCTTTTTTAATTTAACCCACCTCAAGAACAACAACTCCTGATTTATTAATAATTTTTATTTTTTTAATTTAACCCACCTCATGTCTAATAAACATTTAGGATTAGTAGCCTCTGAAACTCCAATGATATCAGGTCTCCACCCACTACAGATCAAGCAAAACGTGGCCGGGAATATGGAGACTCCGCTGCTATTCACAATCCTAATCTGTGATCTTTAAATTATATAAATCCGCAAGTTATGCATGTGTGTGTTATGCTTAACGGCTGAGAGGCTTTATTATACCTGCCGTGAGGTATGGTATATACCATTCGTTCACGTTGAATGCTTTGTTCGTTGAACAAAATAAATTTAGATTTTGGCTATATTATTTATTTATTAATTTTTTTTTTAAATATTTAATACTATATTTATTTAACATTTGATTGTTTATAAAATTGAAGTCTTATTGTCCAGATACTTTTTTGCATTTGTGTGTTATGCTTTATTTAAATCTGCAAGTTGTGTATTTGTGTGTTTTTTTGTGGGTTTCACCTTGGTTGGGTTTTTTTTAACTCATGTTTTGTAATTATATAAATAAATTCAATTTTCTAAAACTTAAAAAATTAAAATTACAAAATGTTAAAAGACATTAAATGAACAATCCTTGTATGATATACTTTTTCCCATATATATTTTTCTTTTGCTGGATTACATATTATAAACATTAAGGTATACTTTTTCATTGCGTGCTGGATTACAGATTATAAACATTACGGTATACTTCTTCATTGAGTTTTCAAAAATGAAGTAGAAATTAAATAATTTTATTTAACTTAAATATAAAGTAAAACTTAATTTAAATTAGAAATGAAAAAATACATAGAAAACTAAAAATCAATAACCTTAATTTTCATGACTTATCACTGGCCTCTAAACTCCTTTGATAGCCATTGTCTCTGTCAAAAGAATGGAATTTGTAAAGATATCTTTTATATATTGATTTGTCTTTTGGATATGAAATGAATTTTTTTTATATGGAATGGTATATGAATTGCTTTAATTTTTAAATAAAAATAAACAAAATAAAATTAAAGTCACTACTATTTGAATATGTTAAATTGTGTATTTAAAATTTTCAATTATTTTATTGTGTATTTACCATGTTTTTGGTTATATATATTCATTTGTTTATTTATAAAGTTTATTTAATATTTGAATATGTTAAATTGTGTATTTAAATTTTTTAATTATTATGTATTTACCATGTGTGTAGTTTATTTAGTAATATTTGAATCTCTTAAACTTGTATTTAAAATTTTTAATTATTGTATATTTACCATGTCTATATATTCATTTATTCATTTATAAAGTTTATTTATTAATCTCTCAAAATGGAAAGAATTTCCATGTAACTTGAATTGTTTTAATTTCCTTGTGATTTGAATGATATACCACTTGTCTTTTTATTATATTTCTATATTAAAAAAAATTAAAGTTTTCAAAAAATGTTAAAGTTTTTAGAATTCGAGATTGATTGTATTTAAATTTTAAGTTTGATTGTATTTTTTTTTGTAATTTTTTATATTTTTATAATAATAAAATTATAAGTTTAATTGTATTTTTCAATTGTTTATTTGTATTTATAGTTATTTTGTTTCTTATAATTTTTTTTTTTATTAAATAAAAAAAAGGGTAGTTCCTGCTATATTATAGTATCTCAAAACTTTTACAAAATAAACAGAGTCATGGCACCATCACCAAAAAATGTTGCCAGTAACCGGAAACCAGCATAGGTTGGAGGTATCTATCAGTTATACAGTAATACAACTATGATAAAAAGACATCTGTCCTACCATGACGAAACGAGGACAGATGCCTAGAGTCCAGATAAACTTAAAGCATTTGCACAATAAAACTAAAACCTATAAAACATAAGAACCTATGCACCAGGTGACGTGTCACGCCCTCCAGCTTGCCAGGTCCTCGCCGGAATGGCAAAAGTCTGAGTGCACAGGGGGCACTTTCGCTGAGCTGGAGCCCCGGAGAACGCATCTAGTAGCAAATCCATACGCTGACCCATGAGGAGGGCCTTGTGTTCCAAGTCCGCCAGGTGGCTACCGAGCTCAAACACCAAGGCCAGGTGTTCGTCGCTGAGGAGAGGACCATGCGTACCGCCACCCGAGCCATTAGGTGGAGTAGTCTCCTATTCCACAGCTTCGCCAGTGCCGACCACTTGCTTCCTCTGTACCCCGACCGTCTCTTCATTCTCCACCTTCTCACCGCCGGTAGCAAACATGTCCTCCGGCCATGGGATTTCCTCAATTACGCAGCCAGAAAGGTCATCAACCATAGTCATGGTACGCTTGGTGCTCTGTTCGTTGGGCGTCTCCATGTCTCTTTTTACCTCGTTGCTCGGCAAATTCCCAAGCGTCAGGTCCTCCTCCACAACACTTAACTCGTTGCTTGGCAAATTCCCAAGTGTCAGGTCCTCCTCCACAACACAGGATGGAAATAACATCATGGTATCGAACTCCATCCCAACCCTGTTGCAGCCAGCACCCTGCTCGATGATGGAGTCGAGCACCGTCCTCCCCTCAGCCCGGGCCCTCTTCCTTAGAATGGACGACGCTAATGCTAGAGCATGCTCGAGCTCCTCCTCCCTCCGCCTTTGCTCTTTATGTGTGGCCCAAGCTGAGCCTCGTCGAGGCTTTCCACGATGCCTGACCATTGCACTAAAACTGATGCCAATCAAACGCAGAGCGGAAGTGAAATGAAACCAGATCAGGAGCAGCTGCACCAGAAGCCTGTCTTCTCCGCTCGGGCACAAAAGAAAGAAAGCAGGAGCCTTCCTAAACACGTAGAAAAGCCCCCAGCCCTGTAGAATCCTCTCGGAGTGCAGAGAGAAGGTGAGAAATGACCATAACAAAGCTACACCAGGAGCCTTTCGACTCTGCTCGGGCTCCCGAAGAATACCATAACCGAAATGCCAAAACCTCCGTCCATCCATATTCACAATGAAACCGTATGCGCGGGGGTTAATGTCCACGCGAGGGAGGCGTACCTCCATCCCATATCCGCTGCTATGGTCGTCCAACATTTTTAATGCGAATGTGTGGGTGGCGGCCATCAGCCATTAAACCAGGGTTGGGTGCGCACCCAACTGTCACCTCCATCAGGCCGCGTGTCACCCCATGCGGGGTTGTTTCTTATAAATTAATTAAATAAAAAAATTGTATATCTTTTTACATTGAAAAATTATTATATTATATAATTTATATTATGTTTTAATTTAAATATTTATAAATAAAATATTTTTTCTATATGTATATCAATATATTTTTAAAATTTCTAGATAAATTTAGTATTCATATTAATTACTTTTTATTTGGATTTTTTTTTTTTAATGTATGGGATGTACATTTGTAATATATATTTCTTATGACTTCATTTATATTGTTTAATATTTTCTATTAAAATCTTTTTACTTGAAATAACATAATGATGTCTTATTTTTTCTTCCATATTAAAAATGGATTTGAATAAAGAGATATATATATATATCGTTAGATTATAAATTTGTTTAAAGAATTATTAACATGCTTGGGCATACTATTATAGGATGTGCTTGGGTTAAAATATTTTGAAGCTTGGATTAGGATGTGATTTAGTGTAATGGCCCCTCAACTTTGCAACACCCAAAAAGATGCACAACAACATGTAATTTGTTGTTTTTTTCTTTTTTTCTTTAACAACAGCAAAATAATGTCAACAATATAGGTAGGCATATAGATACATAACATAAAACACATAGTGTATTAGCACATCATGAAACTTAAAGAAACTTACAAACATTTACTTCGAAGAAATAATATAATGACTATCCTGCCATTCTACAAATCATAAGCGCAAGATTTCTAAAGTCTAGCTCAAACATTCATTAACATTTAATTGGTTAGAAGGTTGTTAGTCCAGTAGTCAATGATAAATCTATAACGCAATTAAATAATTTCATCCATCACTCTTTAATACATAGGATCTGATTGCGCACTGGTCTAAATCCAAAACTCAAATAAGACAAGAATCCACTCCCACAAGAGTAAGGTAAGCATCAATCATCCGTCTAAAATATGGGAATTCAAGCTCATTACATCACAAGAAGGTAACTCAATATTGAATTATTTACTATCAACTCATTAATGGAAACCATATTAAAGCAATAACCTAATACCTAAAAGTCATTAAGAAGCTACCATCCTCTTTTATTATACTAATTTAATGAGATATTATTTTCCCAAAAGTAAATCTAACCACAATCCCTTTCTATTATTATTTTATATACACCCCAAAGATCTTAAACATTCCCCTCTTCTCAATAACAAGTTATAATTAATGATATCAAATTTTACATCAACACTTGTAATTTTCCAAATTATAAATCTAAAGGAAACTCTATAACACCATTCCTTATTTTAAGGTTAGCAACCAAGTAAGCCTTAATTTCTTAGAGAGGAATATCTAGGTTAATAATCATAAATAAAAAAACATGAGGCTAAGTGAAAATGGATTATATTAAGGAGAGTAACTAATTTTTCTTGCCACCTCTAACCCACTCTCTCTCTATATAACTAAGTATTACATTATTTAGAACTAGCCATAACAATTCAATTTAATATAAACTCATTTACTTAACACACTTAATTGAGCACACTCTCTAAATTATCTAAGTCTTAATTCAATAGTAAATCCAAATTGATATAATGTAACTACTTAAACATACTGACTTAGCACCCTCTCCACAATATAGAAGTCTTGCATTAAAAAAAAGCTATGAATCTATCATTAAGGGCTGAGTGCGAGCATTAAGTTCTGAATACAACAGTTTACAATGTTTAGGAAAAAGTTAAAGGTTAATCTATGACCACTGAAAATGGCACTAAAGGATAATGATGAAATAACGATATTACTATCTAACCAAATAAAATTTACAGAGAATAAGGGTGGAAATATAAGAGACATAGTGGTTATCTAAGGGTATATTCTTAGGTTTTAATATGTAAATGAGGGCTAAGGCAAGGGGGTAACAGTTTTAATATACCTGTAATATCTCCATAAATGGAATAATTGTAAAGATAACACCAAGAGTGCCAAGGGATGGCTGTCACTGTACATGAATATAGATCACTAGGAATTTACCCAATAACAAGAAATTGAAGCACTGTCAATATACGACCAAAAAGAACAGTGTCACAATAAAATGGATTTGATGTCATGTATATGCCATTTAATATCCTTGCCGGTATACCAGTGAAAAATGCAGACGAAAAGGTGGTAAATGCACTGTCCCTTAATGAGCAATCATCGCATTTGTTGGCCCTGTAAAAATCGCTATTATTACACCAAGGATTAGGGCATCGGAATGGGTGTTATTAATGTACTATCTAGCTGCCAATTTAAGATGCTATCCATAAAATTCATCGTCTAAAATTTCATATCCACCGCTACAAGAAATCGCACTATAAAGGCACGACACATACATTTTCGCTATCTAAAAATTTTTCCGTCTACAATGCACATCTATCACTATGTCAGAAATCGTAAAGTGAAGGAATTTTGATTCCACTCCAGGAGGAGCACGTTACCAAACGTCTTCATCGAATTTTAAGAGCATAGAAATATGAAAAATGTAGTCAAAATTTTGAGGCATATAGTGGCCATTCAAATAGAAAACGCAGACATCATTAAAAATGCACAATACTGCACAGAGACACATCAGATGGGATTCACATTGCCATCATCAATAAATAGGCCATATCACTATACTAATCACACACTGAAAGGGAAATACCTAATTTATGTTCACCCAAAAACATAACACAGTACCCAACCGCACCATAAGAAATACACGTTTTATGTCATTCAAAAAAAAGAAAACGCAGGCTACTTTTCAACAGGAAATTGTGCCCATGTAATGACAATCCGATCAACTTAACTACAATTCATATCCACTAAGTAGAAAAAACAATAAACCATATACGTTACACCAATAAAGGGCAAACGTAGTCGTTGCACTAGAAACACAGTCAGCAGTTTAAAGGGTAATACGTGGTCCTTCCATCATCATAAGGAAACTACATTGTTGTGAATAATAAATTGGGCCACACGTAGTACAACCACACCAGAAGGGATGACATTGTTGTCGTTAAAATTTGGCCAGTCACTATACAAGCCCACTAGAAGGAATACATACTTTCTGTCCTTGATAAATTAAGAAAAGCATTGTGCCAAACACCCCAAAGGGAATCACTTTGTTGTCATCGTTAGATAATAAAAAAAAATCGGGTCCATACATCAACCAAAACGTTGTCAAAAACCTATGCCACACACATAAGAAAATTGTTGTGCTAAATGCACCAGACTGGAAGCTATATTGTCATCACCATTCAGAAGGAAAAATCACAGGTAATAACCATGCCCTTCTCGGGTAAAATCACTGGAGAAACATTTCTAGGAGAAATCGTTCAATAAAAAAAAAATGCACAGGAAAAAGAGATGCAGATCGTGATCCCCAATGTCATCAATAAGTAAGTAATCACATTTAGAAATGATATTGTAAAGCCATATAATTAGTACAAGAAACACCTTCAACAAGTAAAAACATAGAGCCACAAATTTAGTAAAGGAAACACCTTCAACAAGTAAATCAGGGTTATTCAAACACATCAAGGAGCAAGGAGAACCTTCAGTGAAGGGAAACATCGAGGGTAGATGGCTAACGGGTGCGTCCCTCTCTCATCATCCTTGCAGAGAAAAGCAAGGCATTGAGATCCATAGGTATTTTAATGCTAAGGCGACGACTGTAGATCAGGCTCCTGGCCCACTGCTCAGGCAAGGACTAGCGAGCTAGGGACGAAGGAAAAAAAAATCTCATGGGTCGTATTCAAATGCCATAGGGCTGTCAAGTCCTGTGGAGAACGAAGGCCATGGGAGTCAACAATCATCGAGCTAGGCTAAGAGAAGTTTTAGTGATCAAATTTAAAAAAAAATAACTCAGTTGACTTCTTCATTAAATACGTAGATAAAAGCATAAGTCCTATTACAATCTATCATACATAATGAATAGAGTGTACCATTTCCTGATCACCCACTCTGAGTGTTATCCACGCGCTCTGTGCAACTCCCTCTTGCCGACCGACGAGACTTCATCGGTACCTCCCAGGCAATGCTAGGGGTACTCTTCTTCCCCCTTAGGCCCCCGAGCCGCAAAGCATCCACACACTCACTATATAGAGATTCAACTAGCTCCTAGCTTGCCTCGCAAGGCTGAGCTACCACTCCTCACTGAGCTGGGTATCCCAACTCCCATAAGTTAAGTCAGTCAAGTGAATATTTCTACAGCGTAACATTAACCAAATAGAAGCTCTCATCTCATCCTTCTCTCTCCTTCATTATATAGAGTTTTGAACTTCCTTTCTTTCATAAAATCTCATTTAATTAAGAACTTTAAAAATAAATTCCTAAAAATTCTTCATCGTACAAGTGTCCCCCATCTGCTACATTCCTCCGTTAATTAATTTCTTTAATTAAAATTAATTATCTTATTTCCCTCACCCA